>JACEFZ010006413.1:0-10000 GCA_014155875.1 Cepaea nemoralis | reverse complement strand
CCACTGTGACAATTTATAATTCATACAATAACATAGTCATGAAAAAATGCAATGATTATTATTTGGTTTTCTGCTTGAAATATTGCAACTCACCTTAAACTGCCTGACAATAACGTCCAGCTGGGAAATGTCAGAGGGAAGAGACTGATGCAATGATTGTAAAGCTTCTGCCTCCAGTAGCCATGCAAGTATGTTATCAATCTCGTTAGCAAATCTAATATGATCATACTTGTCCTCATAAAGTCTAAAGTCTTGTTGCAAAGCCAATCTCTTAAGATTCTCCCATCTTCGTAGCAAAACTGAAAAGCATATACATTTTGCTTAAAACAAGAGTTCAACATGGACATGCTTTAAAACTATACCACAGAAAATATAATAAAGTAGAAAATAATTACTGATTAATCTTCTTTTGAAAAGTATATTTAACAATTTTCTCACACACTGTCAAAATACTGGGAGTGAATTATAGGGGTAACTATTGTCTTTTTACTACCATTATTAAGTTCCTTTTAAAAAAGCTTTCAAACTTTGTTTCAATTATAATTTATATCACTCACTCCCCTTTCCATCATCACATACACACACACGCGCGCGCGCACACACACACACACATACACACACACACTGAAAGAGAGACACAGAGAGAAAGATATAACCATAACAATATGGTATATTAAATCATCTCTCCTTTAAAGGAGGTTCTTGCATGAGAGTGCATCTGTAAGTTACAGTTGTAGCCGAATTCTCTCACCGACCCACTCTTTTCAGGGTCTGTTTATCGATGGTGATTTTGAAGTCATACGATTGAATAGTGTGGACCAGCTCGTTCCAGTGAAATCAATGATGATGGATGATTTCGATACTGGGAGCGACCCAATGAATATGCAAGAGTCAGTGCAAACTATTGCCGTGAGTTATGTAATGTTTAGCGGCCTGTCCAACCGGATGCAGCCGTGACAAGTCTGACGAGGTTATGTTGCCTGATCCAGTTCGGATCTATAACAGAAGCGTCTGAAGCGACCTGAACCTGTAATATCTGCAGGCAAATCATACTCCAATACTCTGAGTGAGGACTCCTTGTATCAGTGATGTTTCAATATTCCAGCTGAGTACTTTTAAGTGAACATTCGTTATCATCCAAGGAAGATGGCTCCGTTTAGATTGTTTCGGACCAGCCGGGTCATAGTGACAGTGTACTTGTAGGGAGCTACCCAGCTCCAAGGTTATTCTGCAGGTATTAACATCTTAGTGACATTGAACTTGTAGAGAGCTATCACGCTTTTATGTTATTCTGCAATTATGAACATCTTCTGGACAGTGTTACTGTACTCTCCAATGTTCAGCTGTTGAGAACAGCCAGTGACAGTGTTAGTGTGAGGAGCTGCCACGCTACAATCTTATGCTGCTAGCAGATCATCGCAGGGATAATATCATTGTGAGGGAGTACCACGCTCCTGTGTTGCGTTGCAGTGACGAATATCCGAGTAGACGCCTAGAATCCTAGAGTCGTCCTGCTCAGACAGTTGTGAGAAATTTGGTTATGTCACCGAGTGACTATACATTAATGAACTGTGGAGGTGTGACAGTCTGATATCGGACATAAGAATGGCCATTCCGATATAATCATCACGGTGAACTTGGAGGACGTCGGAGGTGTCTAATCTTGGGAAGACCGTTGCGCCGGAAGTGATCCGGGTGAGTGCACAGCAACGACTGGAATAACGCACACAACATATCTCACATGCTGACTGATGAAACCTGGATCATCTCTAGTTCTTCTCACCTTTCTTCTTTAGCTCTGTATATAGACATACTTCTATC
The DNA here is from genome assembly GCA_014155875.1 of Cepaea nemoralis. Lineage (NCBI taxonomy): Eukaryota > Metazoa > Mollusca > Gastropoda > Stylommatophora > Helicidae > Cepaea > Cepaea nemoralis. Next base: position 8,179 of record JACEFZ010006413.1, on the reverse strand, counting down.
CCGGCTTTTCAGCCTTCCAACTATGAATTATTTTGTAATAAATGTTGCTTTTGTTACCATGTCTTGGTGTGAGGGTGTCGTGAAACGAAGCCGCATTAACATCTCAGAACACTCTTCGGTTCACATCTGAGGGGCCACTTAGAGACATCAACAAAAGAACAAACTGTTTTCTCTATATTCAAGGCTATCTAGTCTTGACGTAAGCTTACAAAGCTGGCAAGTAAATGTCAATGTCAATCAGTCTACTGGCTATGTGGGAAATGAAATGTGAACCTGACCAGACGTGAGAACACTTCAATGTTACCCCTGGAAACTCACATAGACAAAAGTCTGCATGGGGCTGTAAACAGGCCGGTCCTGCTTCAAGGTGGTACATGTCAAACTGATAATTACACCCCACTGACGGGCAGACTCAATGGACTGAAACTGATCTGTGGCTGGCAATTAAAAACCGTCCAGGTGTGACGCTGTGGTGAAGGCTGACTACTTGGTGAAACAGACTAGAGGCGCAAGGCTTGAACGCACTGCTTGATAAGACTCCCCGGGCTAAACAGTGTCAGACTGACTGGGACCTCTCAATCACACAAGCTGTGAAAGTCTGGCTGATTAGTGGCTGCCCACGGTCACAGGTGTGAGGGCTAGCTGTTCAGAAAGAATGTATAACTGGACATGCTGGGAGATAATGTGTCTGCACTGTAGGGATGTGTGAAACAGATCTATGGAGGCAATTAAACATGACTGTGGGGAATTGAAATAAACACACAATGAACCAGATAGGGTGGCTCCAAAGAGATTAATGGCCTTTGTTGTACTTAGTTTAAATAGGCTAGGCTTGTAGGTTTCAGGTCAGAATAAGTCTGAATTTAGAACATGTAGGCACCCAGTTCAATGTTCCGTTGTCATATGTCTGCTAGACATCACTAGGAATGTTATTTCTTATTAAGTATTCAAGTCGTTTAGTTGTAGGCTAGTTCAATGAGACTATCAGTTTCGCCTGTTGCTGATCTGTGAAATCGTATTCGCAGTTCAGTGTACAATATCATATTGCTTTAAGTTTTACTCTTCTGAGAAGTAGGAACCTTATGTTAGGCATATCTTGGCTATGTTCTAGGTATACTTTTATGTGTCTGAGCAGATGCTTGTCATTTCTTTGTAAACTAGTCTAGTCGCCTTTTGTTGTGTGTATTTGTTGTACAGAATATAGTCAACTGACTATATTTCTTTTATTCTTACCACGACGGTGCCTAAGTAATGACTAAACCAGGCAGACCAGCAATGCAGCTGTCCTGGGTGGTTACTTCGATGAGACTTGTTTATATGTCTCATATTTATGTAAACAATATTGTTACTAACTTTGCATAATGTTATTATGTTAAATATCATTATATGTCTATTATGAAGTAATATACTGTAGTATACTGCTGGACATGCACTCGGCAGACTTTTATTTAGTCTGTCACATATATGGAAACTATGTTTCCTAGTTTGTTGTAGATAATGATATTATTTCCTTTTTGCTTTCATACTACGTATGTAGGAATAACCTTATATGCCATTCTGAATTCGCATATCTTAGGTTTAATTGATGTTGATTTGTTATCACTAAGAATAATTTGGTGTTATGATGTTGTGGGCGCATTGGAACATTGGCCATTGATTGCATTTGTAGCAGAGGTGTAATGGTACAGATCTTACCCATAAATGGTATAGGGTATATGGTGCTTAGCCTTTCCAGTGTATGGTGCAGTGTATACTCACGGAAGTCTTTCACAGAGCTGATATTGGCTTGTAAGCCCGGATGATCAGGTACAATTATGATACAATTACCGACCCTGTAATCTGCGAACCCAAATGTTGGATGGTACTCACTGTGAGGAACCGAGTGTCTGAATTATGGACATGACCTTAGGACACTTCACTCATCATGACGGACTTTAGAAGGGATGACAGGAATGTAAATTACAAGCGTGTGAGACGACTGAAAAGTCCGTCCCAGACAAGACAGTAGGAGAGAGATATGTAGAGATATAGAGGAGAGCGAACGCAGTACAGCTGGAAGATAGACTTGGTCCGACTGGTCATTGTACAGGGGGGGGGGGAGTGATAGAATTATGTATTGATTAGGATGGTACTGATGTAGAACTAGATAATACACATTCTTGATGTTCTCTTCCAAGCCCTCAACAGGAGACCAGTTTTAACCGTGCTGTGATAACGGAGGAACTAGGGAAGACAGAACAGAACACTACTGTTTTGAGCACCGTCATAGCTGCTTAGCTGATCTGGACCACAGATCCAAACAGGATCCAAGGATCACGAGTTATGTATATGTACTTTCCATCATTTCACATGTATGAGTGTATATTGCATAGTTCACCATTACCAGCATGATAATTATAAATTTTGTCGTTTGTTTTAACTCATAGCTCAGTTGTTATACTTTTAATTCCAATTGTGCATACGTGTTGTGTGTGTACATAGGTGGGGGTTCATTTAGACACCAAGGAAGGGAACAGTCAGGGAAGAACAACCTGCACTGGGATAGTTGTCACTTACTCTTACATCTAGACTTAAAAATCTACCTCAGCTAACCTTCTCCTTCCCACTCCTTGGCGAATATTAAGGTCAGCTGATTTCATCCTGTTACGACCTGTCTCTGCGCTTGACACATCTTTATCAGATTGCTACTGGAACTATTAGTGTTGGAACTCTTTGCTGGTTGCTGAGGATGGGGACGGAGCGCTTATGGGAATGTCCCGAATGCTGTGATGTCGGTTCCTAGATCAATCAATCAATCAATCAATCCTGTTACGAACCACTTGTAGCTGAACTCTTGATATTCATGGGCTTAATCTGTAGTTCAGCCATATCGATTTTCTGACAGAAAAAGACTGTTGTTTTGTCCGAGCCCCTGTGGGTGGGTATCCATCGGTGGGAATGGAAGAACAGGTGGAGTCGCGGCTTGTTGGGGGACTGCCATGTAGCACGTCAGAATGAGGCACAGAATTTAAATTGAAAAGAACCTGAAGGGTTAATCGCGAAGCAGCAGACGGCAAGGGTCGCCAAGTGACGTCACTATGTGAAAAAAGTCACTGTGTAGTACGTCATCAACCGGCTAGTAAGGTTTGGGGCTGATACAACAAGGCGGCATAAAATTGTACAGTGATGATTTCTTATCGTAAATGCTTTCAGAATAGGTAAATGAAAGAAGTAAACCATTGGTGTAACCTTTGTAAATAAGGCATACTCTGGAATTAGGATGGAAGGCCGGCAGTAGAGATTTAGACCAAAATTCAAGAGAATGGCTCAGTGCTAGCAATTTGTCAACAGACATGGTTTCTCGTAAGTAGTTATTGTTAGGATGATCAGCAAGAATGCAAATTAGACAGCGATACACAGCTGGCGAATTATCTTGACATTCTGCTAATTAACTGTGTGTGTGTGTGTGTGTGTGTATATATATATATATATATATATATATATATATATATATATATATATATATATATATATATATATATATATGGACACGCCAATGATTATTAATATTATACATATGCTTATTAACATGGCACCGGCCCTCCCATCAATATGGGAACTGTGACCTTTTTCTATGACGTTACAAATCTACCCAATTAAAGGTCGAATGAAATGAAATGTCAGCCTTCTTCAAGTTATTTAATGTTCATTGAATTTGCTCCTGTTACAGACAGAGTTAAGGACAGCCTGTAAATGGATATTGACGACAGCACAGACGAGCAAGAGTTAAAAGACGTATAGCATTCTGTGCAACGCAGAATACGAAAGGCATCTATACTCAAGGTCAAGGATAGACGAGTGAGGATTGCAGACCACAACTCTGGACAAGACGGGAGAATTGGACTGAACATGGCTTGGACAAGAGACCAATGAAAGAGGGGGGGGGGGGCACGGGACAGCGAGGACTGGACGGAAGGGGGACAAGCGAGGGCAGAATGTGTGTTGGACTGCGGACAGAGAAAGTGTGTGTTTGTTTAAGAGAGAGAGAGAGAGAGAGAGAGAGAGAGAGAGAGAGAGAGAGAGAGAGAGAGAGAGAGAGAGAGAGAGAGAGAGAGAGAGACTGGAGAGCGAGATAGTTTAAAAAATGATCGTGACAGAGTTGTGAGATCCAAGAGTGTTATGACAAATTAAGGAATGTAAAGGCCAAGTGTAAATATCATAATAGACCGGTGATAAAAGAGGAGATTGACAGTCTTTAGAATAACTGTTGTATGTGTACAGAGTGGGCAAGTTATGATATGTAATCATGTACTGTTTTACTATTAATAAATGAACTGTGGTGATGTGATAGCCAGTCTTCGAGTATAGTGACTTGTAAATCATAATTTGCCTGTTTGAGGCTCGTATGAATGTGTGCAATAGCAAAGAAGGTCTCTGACACCGAGGAAAGGAAATTCTGGAATGTTATTGCATTTTACGAAAATAAAATGAAGGAAGAACTGTCGAACCGCTTGCCAGCCCCGAGGACAAGACTCTTCAGTTAAGTGGCCACGCTTTACATATGATTGTGCATTATTTTATTTATAGTGTCTGTGATTATATTCACTAACGGTTTATGGATGATACCAGTTAGTACTGGGGCCAGACTTTTTGGATGAATTCAGGAAGGAGGACTTACCAGCAGTCACATAGGATAGTTCCAGAGACTAACTTATTAGATAGATGTTCTTTATCCATGTCTTTGTGTGCATTAGTTTTCATTTGGTATTTTGACACATTCTGTTTGTTGTGAACCTTTTGGGATTTTGGGGAAATCTGTTCTGTTTGTCTGACTTATGTGACTTACATGAACATGATATTGTAATTTCATGAAAATGTCATCACGATTCAGCTCACATCGTTCTCTGGACCCAATGATTAACAATACACTTTTTATGGTTAACCACGTCTTGAAGTTGATGTATTCTGATGTTTTGTCTGACAGTGGTTGTTCCCATCTGTGAAGGTTTTGAAGGTATAAGCAACTAACAGAGAAAATATGCACATATGTAGAACAGCAGAGGCAGAGAGTAAACAATTACAGAATGATGGTACATAACACATAGACTTACGTGACGATGAACATCGCACCAATCAAACTATATAACTATATATTTACCATAACGTGATGATCAACATCAACATCCCACCCCTCCAATTACACATTTGTCATTTCATGACAATCAATTTCCCACCACTCATATTACACCGTTGCCACTATATAACAATCATCCTTCCACCATTATAATCACACATTTGTCAATGACTGTCAACTTCCCAACTAGTCCATTTTCACATTTGTCCCTACAGACCAATCAACCTCCCACCACTCAAATTACACATTTGTCACTACACGACAATCAACCTCCCACCACACCAGTTTCACATTTGTCACTACGTGACAATCAACCTCCCACCACACCAGTTTCACATTTGTCACTACATGACAATCAACTCCCACCACACCAGTATCACATTTGTCACTACATGACAATCAACCGCCCACCACACCAGTATCACATTTGTCACTACATGACAATCAACCTTTCACCACACCAGTTTCACATGTGTCACTACGTGACAATCAACCTCCCACCACTCCAATTACACATGTGGCACCTCATGACAATCAACCTCCCAACACACCAGTTTCCATTTGTCATTATGTGACAATCAACCTCTCACCACTCCAATTACACATTTGTCACTTCATGAAAATTAACCTCCCAAAACACCAGTTTCAAATTTGTCACTATAAGACAATCAAAACATTATTCTCTCCCCCCCCCCCCTCCCACCCCCCGGGCCACCACCACTCCAGCTACACATTTGTCATTAAAGAACAATCAACCTCCTATCACTCCAAGAGCAAACTGATGACACATTTATTGATAAACCTGCCACAACTACAAGCAGACCCTGAAAATTCTCCTACAGCTTCAAGTAGATGTCTGATGGTCTCCCATGACTCTCATTGCACACATGCCACTACATGACAATCACCCTCATATCAAGCTCAGTGTCTGCATATTTCTAACAATCGAACTCCCACCAATGCAGTACAAACATGTCACAAAATGGTGATTAATTTCCCACAACTTGCTGTACATGTGTGACAGAATCTGACAATCAATCTCAAGCACTTCAGTTACACACATACCACTACCTGACAATCAAACTCTCAACAAAACATGGTAAATTAAATGATGCTAGTTTCTGATGACAAAGGTATAATACAGAGAAATTGAATTTGAGACTATGTAATCTATTCTGACAGATCCCAGTACAAACACTTATGATTCTTAAAGAACTCCAGTATTTATAAATGCTTGGTAACTTACCTTGCCCATCTATGCCATCCCTGATTCTCTGTGTTGTTGATTTTCTACTTGCCTGTGCAGAAAATATTTTATATGACACTGGGCTGGTATTTGTGTCTAATGACAAAGCTGGTGACCTCATACCCAAAAGAAACGAGGACTCTGAACTTTGATCTGATGATCTTGTCGTAATACTTGATGAATTCATGTCTCTTGAAGTAGATGTAGAGCAAGATTTTTGTATTACTGTTAGAGACTTCACCGGTCTCAGCTCCATCTGATATGTGGCATTGACATTTTTACGCCAACAGAATTTTGGAGATCCTGACTGGAAATATCGATTTATTTCGGAATTAAATATTGTCATGTCCTCAACCTGCAGATATAAATAGGGATTGGGGGGGGGGGGGGGGGTTACATTAAGAAGTGCAGCATTTAATATATAGTATAAAACACAAATATAACTGCTTGAATAAAGGATATTGTAAAAAGAAACATGAAAATACTGGTAAATTCTTTTTCATAAATGTTTTGCAAGTCTTCAAGACAGCATAAACATGTGGAGTATAACTGAGTATTTCCAAATACTGACAAAGATGCCAGTGAGATTATGCACACTTGTGTTGTTACAATAATGTAACAATTTAGATGTGCTAAATAATTTAAGTTATTTGCTATCAAGCAGTATAACATGTATAAAGATTAATTATAAGTTTTAATATCAAGTTACCAAATACTCCAAAATCAATACAGTAAGTAATAAAGTTTCATATGTGAAATCTTCTACCAGAATAGTCTCTATTATTTTTTGTGTGTGGGAGAACATGGTTGAGATCTTACAGTGTCCACCTCAGGCTCAGAAGATGCCGGTTTCAATCCCTGCATGGAGCTGGACATTTTCCAAAGGACCACTGGTATCTAATAACTTGTCCACATGTCCCCTTGATTTCTTGGATAATCAGATCCGAAGACTAGTCTATTAGGATTAGGGTTAACATCCCATACCTGTTGGAAATAACAACTGCTGCCCTGGCAAAAAAGTTTAGAAAATATACATCTACCCATGGGTAGATACCTATTATCTTAATTGTAAAGCTTACACATGTGCATGCTGGATACACTGACCTTTGAGGTGTATAACTAGGTGTGACGTGAAAGAGAAAGAGAGAGAGAGAGAGAAACAAAGAAAGACAGAGAAGAGAGAGAGAGGGGGGGGGGAAGGGATCGACCTTCCGAATCATGCTCATTGAATTACTTAGTAGGCTACACACACGTTGGTATAATACTGTGATTCTAGCCATATGAAAGCCTGTGTTACTGCCATCACTTCCATCGTCATGCTGCTCGTGGTCATGGAGTGGGCACCACTGGATTCTTGAACGGTTCGGCCCGCTGAACGGGCTGTAAGTGCCCACGCACTTACTGCTTTACAACAGATCCATCTGTATAGATGAGCACTTTGGGGGTGTCTGAGTGTTCATTGTTGAGCGTGTTGACCTCTGCATTGACAGCGGCAGGGTTCTTTTCTCTGCACCGTCTGTCAAGTGTGATAATGCAGGAGAAGGTGCATTTAAAAGCTGGAAGGGCAGGCACCCATTCCTGGTAGACCTGTCTGATGACATCTTCAGCCCGACCCATCCATGATTTGCACCTCTTTAGCCTGTCGCACTTATTTTTAAGTATGCACGAGCTCTCCAGATCTTGATCCTGTGGTTCATGGTCGCGAAGTCAAGGAGGTACCTCAACTCATTGCTACACAGCTGGTGTCTCTCGTGCAGCTCAAAATGATGCGCATGGCTTCGTTTGGTACTGTATCCAAGTGTTCCCGACTGTGTAGGGCG
>JACEFZ010006412.1:0-76853 GCA_014155875.1 Cepaea nemoralis | reverse complement strand
CGAAGGCAAGAAGAAGAAGAAGAAGAGAAGAAGAAGAAGAAGAAGAAGAAGAAGAAGAAGAAGAAGAAGAAGAAGAAGAAGAAGAAGAAGAAGAAGAAGAAGAAGAAGAAGAAGAAGAAGAAGAAGAAGAAGAAGAAGAAGAATATTACAACACTGAATCTTTCTGTCATATAAGCCATACTCTGGGGTCAAACAAGAAAGGTGCAATCTGGCATCACAGAACTATGTGCACATTGGTGTTACATCAGCATGGTGCACTGTGATGGTGCACCAGTAAGGAGTCACATCTCTGTGTCACATTCTTGCTGACACAGACCAAACTGTTTGAAAACCATTGAGTTATGCAAAGCCAAATCATGACACTGATAAAACCTGATGACAGTATAACTAGACACTCTCTTGCCGGGAATCCATAAAGCCAATGAAATGGCGGGAGACCTAAAAACATATCATCGTCATCATCATGTGCCATGACAGCTGGCATAGGCATTCATGTCTCTCCACAGATCTCGGCCCTCTGGTGTTCTGTGTCAACTCTAGTGATGATATTCCTCCATGCCACCGCCTCAGTCCATCCAGCATTATTTCTCTTGGTTTGCCTCTGCCTCTTTTTTCAATTATCTTTCCAGTTGTCACGATAGTCTCCAATGCCTCTCTTCTATCACATGACCCAAGAAAGTCCATTGTGTGTGTGTCTATATATATATATATATATATATATATATATATATATATATATATATATATATATAGATATATATATATATAGATAGATGTCAGCGTGTTGGGGAATAGAGACAGGACATATACAGGACAATAGAGATATCAGAGACAGGACAGGAGATATGACAATAGATATGCCATAGACAGGACAATAGAGATGTCATAGACATGATATAGGCGGGACAACAAGATCCAGTTATAAACGGGACACAAGGTTATAAACAGGACACAAGGACATAGACGGGACTACGTTCTTGATTGATAGAACAAACTTTGCACTGAAGGACCTGAGACAACAAGACCGGACAGCAGTACGGCGTGACTACTGATACAGCCCGACTATCCCGGGACACACGGGGTCAAGCACCACGTGACCAGCAGGCCCAACACCAGAAGGCTTCAGACTGGGACTGGACATGTTAGAAGAAGGACGCATGTGTTCGAGGAGCGAATGTATTGATTGCGGGAGTGAGAGCTAGTGTTGCCGAGCTAAGATAGCGAGTATTGAGTGCGGGGTTTTGTGATTGCATGACTGCTATGGCTGAGTATTAATTAGTAATTGATGTACATAAAGTGATGTGATGAATTAACTGCCATATGTAGCGTGAATTGTGATATAATGCACGCATCTTGTTGATATGGCTATTATGCATAAATAAATGGGATTAACCCACATGCGATGTTTGATATCTTGAATGCATGTGAAGAAACTCACTGTGACGTGTAGAATGACGAACGAAGGGTGCCTGTGCTTTGTCTGAGACGCTGACAATATATATATATAATGTTCTAGCTTCAATAAGCCTCTTTCAGGCACTCATGGGAAGAAAATTACAGACAGAAATGAATAAATTGGGAGGACATGGAAAAAGCTGCAGGAGATAGCAAAAGACAGGACAGCTTGGCGTGTTTGGTTGAGGACCTATCCCCCCATGAGGGAATCAAGGGCAGAAGAAGGAATGATGACCTACTTGACATTAAACTCAGACTGTGCTGTCCATGACATCCAGTGGAAGATCCCGACGGACGTGTATTTGAGAGTTTCCGGTGAGGACACAATCAATTCTCGTTTTGTGCAAGCAGTAGAGGCTGAAACATTTGCACAATCTATTAAATTATGCAGACATTATTTAATGTTTACACATAGTAAAACATCATCTTCTTCCTTCTCCTCTTCTTCTTCTTCTACATCTTCTTCTTCTCCACTCCTGTTCTATCTTTTTTCTTCTTCTTATTGTTATTATTATTATTATTCTTATTATTCTCAATTCATGCTGTCTTTCTTCTTCTTATTATTATTCTCATGATCTCATCTCATCTTGTTCCTCTTGTACATTGCAAAGTCAAGGTGAAGCATAAATAGCGGGAGAATGCCGGTTTATGGGCTCCATGTATCAAGATTCCCATGGATTCTGTTATTCTCTTTGCCCATTGTTTACATGGTCGGTTTCTTCTTCTGCTTCTGTCTGGTCTGTACATCATTGCTTGTTGTGGTATACTGTTAGTTGGTAATCTAGTTATATGGCCAAACCATTTAACTTGCTGTTTTCTCTTTTTCTGTCATTGTCCACGTTTGGCATTGGTAGCATAGATAGGTAGGAAGATGGTGTGCTTTTTAGCATCTATTGATCCATATTTGTTCTTTAGTATTGTTGCCAATTTGCATGCCTAGTTTACTCCAGAGGAAAGAGGAAGGAAATGCTCTTAATATTAGCATAATAGTCTTAATATTAGCATAATGGTCTTAACCCTTTACAGGGCAAAACGTCCATTTGCGGCCGATCGCTTAAACGAGCAGATCGTCTGAAACTGCCCGATACTATTATGCATTGTAAAAATGCGATCTCTCGGCTTTCTGACACTTCCGACGGCTATTTTCGCTTTCGTCGATAGCTTGACAATGTGGCTGCCATTTGTAAGTGCCTACTATGAATTTGAACGGACTTTTACGGACTTTGTTTTTGATAGTTTTCGGGATTTTTACGCTTAGTTTTTCCAAATGGATTTCGGCGATTCTTCAAGTGATAGCCCAGATTTCGCTAGGTTCAATTTAAGTGTCATTAAAGGGCACGAAGTTGACTATTAAACGCAGCTAGATATCAGTGAAAAGCATTACTTTGCATTAGCAGTCTGAGTCGGACTTTAAAGAAAGTGATTATGATTCTGAAAATGTGCTTGTAAATTGCCGTATAGATGACGGAAAATCACAAACAATATGCTGTATTTCGTAAATATTTGTGTTCATATATGGATTACCGACAACAATCATGTGAGTAACATATTCTGTATGCTTTTCCCTTCATTGTGTTGTTTATTTAACTAAAATCGGTTGCTTGCTTGTGTTCGTTGGCTTGAGCTCCAACGCGAAGTCCTGTATGTCGGATGAAGACATCCTGTTGTCCAACATCAGTGTGATGTCATACAGGACCTGAGTTTTGCGTGAGTATCCGTTGTCCCATGTCTGGCTTATTGGTGTGCAGACTGGTGGTTCCTCGCCGTACAGGCAGACACTCTCTGACTTCGGAGGAATCGGCGATCCTATTGACTTTAGCCAGGACCCTGAAGGGACCTGTTGCCCAGGACTCTCGACGAGGACGCGTCAATAGGTCTTGGCCAGTATATAACCCGGCCCTGGTGCCTTGGAAACACCTCTGCGTCCCACTAAAATCGGTTGACTAACACCTTATTTGTGATGTTTTTACCGAACCTGAAAAAATCTTGCCCGTTCAGGGCTAAAAAGCGGACAAGCGTCTGCCCTGTAAAGGGTTAGCATAATAATCTTAACATTAGCATGATGGTCTTAATATTGGCATAATGGTCTAAAATTAGCATAACTGTCTTAATATTAGCATTACTGCAACACAAGAATACAGACTCACCTAACGGGACCAGCAAGATGCATGCCAGAAGTGTAAAGTGAATGTCATTGCCTGCGGATCTAAGAACTTTTGGTTTTGCCGGCATGGTTCACGGCCCTCTGCCAACATGTGGTCCACAGAGGTTCCACGGAAAACCACATGCAAGAGAGCTGGCTGTGCCTGGACATCTAAATCATTGACCTGTAACAATGAATATCTTGTTATAAGGAATCAGTTTGTATGTGATTAGAAACGTGTTATCAAAGTAACATGTACGTTTGTATGTGATTAGAAACATGTTATCAAAGTGAGATGTTTGTATGTGATTAGTATCATGTTATCAAGGTGACATGTTTGTATGTGATTAGAAACATGTTATCAGACATGTTTGTATGTGATTAGAAACATGTTATCGAAGTGACATGTGTCTATGAGATTAGAAACTAGTTATCAAAATGACATGATTGTATGTGATTAGTTAGTTAGTTAGTTATCTGTTTGGACATCATCCTTGCACTCAGGCATACATCCATAGGTGCTCAGATCCTACCCCCAACATATGCATCAGTGTCCAGCGGCTAATAGTTCCAGTTTCATGTTGATTGATGAGGACCCTCATTCTCCTGATGTGCCCCTCATGTCTGGCCGTGCTAATTCTAACTTCCTAGTCTCTCATTCTAGATAACGAAGTGGTCTTCTTTTCCCCAATGTGCTTCTCATGTCTGGATGAGCCAATTCTAACTTCCTAGTCTCTCATTCTGGATAACGAAGTGGTCTTCATTTCCCCGATGTGCCTCTCGTGTCTGGATGAGCCAATTCTAACTTCCTAGTCTCTCATTCTAGATAACGAAGTGGTCTTCATTTCCCCGATGTGCCTCTTGTGTCTGGATGAGCCAATTCTAACTTCCTGGTCTCTCATTCTGGATAACGAGGTGGTCTTCATTTCCCTGATGTGCCTCTCGTGTCTGGATGAGCCAATTCTAACTTCCTAGTCTCTCATTCTAGATAACGGAGTGGTCTTCATTCTCCCGATGTGCCTCTCGTGTCTGGATGAGCCAATTCTAACTTCCTATTCTCTCATTCTAGATAACGACGTGGTCTTCATTTCCCCGATGTGCCTCTCGTGTCTGGATGAGCCAATTCTAACTTCCTAGTCTCTCATTCTAGATAACGAAGTGGTCTTCATTCTCCCGATGTGCCTCTCGTGTCTGGATGAGCCAATTCTAACTTCCTAGTCTCTCATTCTAGATAACGGAGTGGTCTTCATTCTCCCGATGTGCCTCTCGTGTCTGGATGAGCCAATTCTAACTTCCTAGTCTCTCATTCTAGATAACGACGTGGTCTTCATTTCCCCAATGTGCTTCTCGTGTCTGGATGAGCCAATTCTAACTTCCTAGTCTCTCATTCTAGATAACGAAGTGGTCTTCATTTCCCCGATGTGCCTCTCGTGTCTGGATGAGCCAATTCTAACTTCCTAGTCTCTCATTCTAGATAACGACGTGGTCTTCATTTCCCCGATGTGCCTCTCGTGTCTGGATGAGCCAATTCTAACTTCCTAGTCTCTCATTCTAGATAACGAAGTGGTCTTCATTCTCCCGATGTGCCTCTCGTGTCTGGATGAGCCAATTCTAACTTCCTAGTCTCTCATTCTGGACAACGAAGTGGTTATATCTGATTAGAAACAAGACACGTGTACACTGACGCTGGTGTCTGAGGATTGTGTTCTGTTCAGCTAATGTAGTTGGTAAAGGATCGCTCTCATTGCTAATCCGGGTGTTTGTAAAGTCTCACTACACTTAAATAAAACTTCTGAAGTCAACACTGCCTCATAAAAATAGGATACCAGAAAATTTTCAAAACTGTCTGGGTATTGCCTGAGAAGGAAAGGTGACGGGGAAGGGAACTAGTCACTTCACCTCATTTGTCGTGACCTAGAATATGTTTAGAAGATCTAACACTTCACATTCCAGTATCTGCAAAGTGTAGTGAGACCCTGTAGATACCTCCATGAGTCTTATACCACGGAGAAATTTGCAAGAGTACACAAACTCTGTAGCATCACTGAGGTTCCAAGAGTGTATATAAGAACTACATATGAAATCACTGTTTTGTGTGTAGGCTTTCTGATTTTCAAATGTTACCCTGGGCAGAAGACTATTTTACTCTCTTTGGGAGATCAGCATGGCCGAATGGATAAGAGTGCATGCTCTTAATCTTCCAGTCTGCTGCTGAGTTAGCGGGTTCAACCCCTACACCAGTCAGTTGGACTAGACTTCTCGTCCGTAACTTGAGGATGTAAATTACAAGTACCTTAGAAGTCGGAGTAAGTTCGCTTGATGGTGAGGGGTACTGGTAATAGGGAAAGCTAATCCACATGCAAAAATCAGTCCAGTGTACTAGAAGAAGTAGCACATGTATGGACTATGCTTGAGTTCAAAGCGAAAGATCGCGCGCGCGCGCACGCACGCACGCACACACACAAATTATTGGGATACAAAGTGTAGATTGTTGTTTCAAGTAATTGATGTTTGTTTCATTTCAAATAATAAATCTCTCCCCCCCCCCCCCCCCCCCCCTGATGTGTCTCCACCTTGTTGCGTGTCCCAGATGGATGCACAACTACATGTCGGACAAGCCTTGGGTTAGGGACAAGACCAAGAGAGACACAACCTGCTGCTCTGCAGGTAGACTTGAGGATAGCAGTCAAAGTCTAAATTAGGCGCACGCCGCCACTAAAGTTTGGTCCGGACACATACTCTAAGGCTCTCAGCTGAGGGATATGGCTGAACGCCTCTAAGCCATAAACACTCGGATGTGAGATCCACCTACTGAGTGAGATGCCGAGCACGCTCATGCTTAGTTCAGTTACTTGTTCGAAGGCTCTCAGCTGGGGGATATGAGGGATCACCGGATGAGAGGGCCTGGCCGTTTCTCGCTCACTGAACGCGCACGGAGGTAAGGTGCTGAGCTGGCAGCACATGTAGCCTACCTCGTGAGCGAGTACTAAAGGTAGAAAAGTGCCCCAGTCGCATGAAATGGTTACGAAAAATGTCTGTATCTATACTCATAGAGAGTGTAGTCAAGGTGGAAAAACATCTCAATAACACGAAATGGAACGCCTGGCTAGCGAATCCATTGCGTGGTCCGAAGTCCGAAGCGAAAGCTTACCTAGTGTATGTCGTCCGCAGACTGACCGTTCCTGGTTTGTGTTTGAGCGACCAGTGGCAAGCGAAATGCCCAATAGATGGAAGTGAGGAATTAAAGCAGCCATGAGCAGGACGTGGCAATTCCTCGGGTGAGCCCAGTCTCAGAGCAATATGTGCCGGCTCTGCAACTATGGAAGCCTCCTTGGATAGCGGGGAATGCCCATGGTCTGCCCCTGCCTTCCCATGAGGGTTGACCGTGATGTCTTTGACCGTTCTATCTTGACCAGCTGAGATGTGGGCGACATCACAACTATAAGTCTAACGTGCCTCGAAACCCGAGGAAGGCTACCTCATTAAAAATGCCTGCCGAAGTCAGAAGTGTCGTCCTATGGGTGGCAAAATAAAAATTGGCACTATGCATTTACGTCCGAGTGAAATGTCTTGTCCGAATGTCTATCATGCTATGAACAGCTCTGACAAACTAGTTTCCGAATGCCGCTCATGTCTGGAACAGCTCTGAGTAGCTAGTTTTCCAAATGTCCGTCGTGCCTGGAACAGCTCTAACAGGCACATCGACAAGCACCTATCCGAATCGAAAACTCGCTGAGTGAATACCGTCTGCAGGCCGGTCTGGTCAGTGCGGGAAAGGCTCGTGGTGAACGAAATGCACAATATGTCGAAGTGAGGAATTAAGCAGCCATGAGCAGGACGTGACGATTCCCTCGGTGAGCCCAGCACCAGGGAGCTATGTGTCGGCTCTGCAACTATGGAAGCCACCCTGGATGGCGGAAAATGCCCATGGACTGTCCCTGCCTTCCCTTGAGGGCTGAGCGTGAAGCATTTGACCGTACCAACTTGACAAGCTGGGATGTGGATGGCACCACAAAAGTGAGAGTCCCACAGGAATGCTAACCTGTCAAAAATGCACGCTAAAAGTTGGATGTGTTGGCCTATGGGTTTCGACCCAAGGGTGCATAACAAGACAAGACACAATCACATCTGAAAAAACACTCCAGATGAACGCAAAGAAGAAATAATAAATTCTGTATTACCCTAATACTACTTCCCTACAATGGAAATCATATTCCAGAGCAGAGCTTCTCTAATTTTTCACTCCCAACCCACATTGATCGAATGAAATGTGTAAGACCCAGTCACTCCAGTTACATATAATTATAATATGTTTTACAATAATAATTTTTTTTTATTGCAAAAGTGAGGGTTTCTAACTTGTAAAGAACTAATCACAAACATCAGAAAGAGGCAGTCATATTTTTTTGGCCATGTTATGAGAAGACAAAAAGTGGAATATTTTGTGACAAACAAAAAGATTTGTAGAGAGATAGAGGAAGATCCTTGACAGTCTTGTGTCATGGCATGGAAGGTAGTCAACACATGAATTGATCCATGATCTCGGAGATCGTAATTTGTGGAGAGGCATGATCGTCCAGGCCATCTGGCAAGGCACTGGGGGATGATGATGATGAGAGCCCGTAGATGCAATTTTTTGGACCCACTGGTAGTCATCGCCGGAGGTACAGAGTTCATAATTTGTGTAACACTTCTGGCAGGCTGTTAGCTGCTCTGCAGAGAGAGAGACTGGGATAGATGACGAAAACCTGGCACAATGAAGCCAATCCTCATGCCTTGTAACCCATTTTAACCAGCAAATGTGTCTGGACCTCTTCTTTGAGAAGCACCTTTCGGAGTACATAAAGCAATAGACATAACAGCTCTTTTACATGAAGGCCTTCGTACAAGGTAGGGAGCTTACAGTTACAACAGATGACAGCTTATTTTAACCAGCAAATGTGTCTGGACATCTTCTTTGAGAAGCACTGTTCAGAGTACATAAAGCAATAGACATAAAAGTTCTTTGAAATGAAGACCTTCGGGCAAGGTAGGGAGCTTACAGTTACAACAGATTACAGCTTATTTAAGTAAAGTACGCTCCACTTTTGTTGTTTCAGTTCGCCTTCCTCAAATACACTTCAATCAGCCCTTTATGAACTACACTGTGACCAAATGGCCCATTTTGTGGTTATGTTAACTGCTGGATAAGTAGACAGCTAACATTAGGTAACTGATTGTTAACAGCACTAATGTTAGCATCATCACAACTCACCAATATACATGCAACGGAACAGTCCCAGAGCATTTTATTAACTGATTCAGTGACAAATAAAACGTAGGTTTGGACCAATCAAAAATGGATGGCAGAAAATGGGAAGTAGGGCTGTGCCAGGTTATGACTTAAAAGTTGTTAATAATGGTAGCAGACGTTGTATTATCTATCAAATTAAAGGGTGTGTTTAGAGAAAACTACTGTATATAAGCTATTGGCAGATATGGGAAGTCGCTTGAGATGGTTAATCATCCCATGTCGCTTACACAGTTAACAAGCAGGCTGACAGTGTCAGAGTATTTAGTTACCAGTCAGGGGGCTTTTCCTGGAGGTTGTGATCAACCCACTCCGGGATGATTTACTGAGTAATTTCACGTTCAGTAGTTTGCCATTGATTTCTGAACAAGAAGATAACGTTAAAGTCCAACTGACCGGTAAACGAAAGAATCCGGTAGCTCTCAGGTCATGTAGAGTAGTTAACGGACATAAAAGACAGTTAACTCTAGCAGACGAGTCACCGGCCATTATTTATTCATCTTCTTTTCCTCAACAAAACAAACTTTCACAAACAAACCCCCACGCAAAACCGACAGATATGTTCATTCCAACATCTCAATATGTATTCATTATTTACAACGACAAAAGACACAGCATGCATGCACACAAGCAAACATATACGATATTTTACCATGAAATGCTTGTGCTTTTAAAATTATTAACAAACTCGGTCATAAAAATTGGTCCTGTTCGGCCATTGAGGGGAGGCTACTACAGTGTTCTCAAATAGCAGCAGAAATAAATCATGGTAATGTGTGTGCTAACTAAAGTGGGGAGGCAGAATGAAAGAAATTAAAAGGCGAATATCTATTGCTCTTCAGATAGACTTAAAACAATTAGATCGTTAAGAGCATGCATCTTTCCCATTGCAACATACGCCTGTGAGACCTGGACACTTACTAAACAGCTGAACAGCGCATAAATGCCTTTGAATATAAATTTACTTATAGACGAGTTCTAAGAATATCTTGGATAAAATAGAGAACAAACGCATCCATACTTCAAGAGCTGAATATTGAAGAAGATTGGCTATTAAAGGCGATAAAATAAAGAAAATTGAAATATTGTGGTCACCTGAAACGTCATGAAAATTTGGAGAGAGGGAGAGGGAGGGAGAGAGAGATGGGTGGGGGGGGGGGGGGGGATTTGTACATGCCCCTGAAGAGAAGAAGAGGAAGGCCAAAGGAAAGATGGGTACAGGATGTGATAGATGATCTCCAAATGGGTGTATCGGGCGCTGGACATCTTGCTTATGACCGGGAAGTTTTCTGGAAGAGTGTTATGGGAGCAAGGTTCTGCAAAGGACATGCTACTGAATGAATGAATGAAATGAACTAAAGTGGGGGTAATAGCAACGCTAGATTTTATTAGAAAACAGGAAGTTAAATGGTTCAGCCACATAACTAGGCTACTAACAGTATATTACAACAAGCAATGATGTACAGACCAACTGGAACCAGAATAAGAGGCCGACCATGAATCTTAACGACGGACAGATGGAGAAACAAAGTCCATGGAAATCTTGATATATGAATTAATGAAGCCTTTAATCGGGCACTCTCCCTCTGTTTATGCTTCACATTGACACTGCTATGTACAAGAGGAACAAGATGAGATGAATCTGTTTGTTCCACGAAATCAGATGCAGTATAAACTAACAACACTAGATGGGAGCTCACAACAACTAGGTTTTAAAATTCATAGACGAAAGACACAGATAATTGGAATAAATCAAGCAAATGATAACCTTCTTTCCCTTAGGGAAAACCTCACTTCAAGAGATAGAAAGAATCATACACATAATATTAATACATGCACCTACTTGGGTAGCAATGTAGACAAAAGGGAAGGGACATATCAAGATATCAGAATAACATTATAGAAGCCTATAGAAGCTTGGAATACCAAGGAAGTTAATCAACATGACCAGACTATGCATGGAAGATACTTATAATATAGTAACATTAAAGGCAGGAAATCAGACCCCTTCCAAATAACATCTGGCTTGAAACAGGGTGATGCACTATCGCCGCTACTCTTCAATCTGGCTCTAGAGAAATTTGAAGGAGATAAAGGAGGAAGTGATTTTGGGAGGAACTAAGTGCTTTTGTTATGAAATTTGAAAGATTTTAAAGGGGCAACTGAACAAAAGACTTGGGAAAATATTGCTCATTTAAAGGGGAAAAAGCCCAACAGAGGGGGCTTTTTTATAAACCCAAAGAAGATGAATATTGGTAATTTCAAGAGCGGAATGGCTAAACTCTGGCCAATACAAAAAATAATATGACCATTAAAAGAACGGAAACATACAAAATACCTGGGTTTCAATCTTTAACTGCTCCAACATCATAAGGGGAAAAAATACAAACTGAAACAACTCTGGAAATAAGAATACTAGCACTAAAATTACTTAAAAAACAAAGGCGCATCTTAACACCAAAAAAACAATATACCCAAAAAACGTCGACGTTGTGCGATGGCTCTGAAACTGGAGTACAACGAAAGGAGTGAAGCCTTTTTACAAACCTTGAACAAAATTTTAAAACACTCTTTTTGGACCCATTTGGGATCCCCCAAAGTGAGAGTGGAAAAGAAGAAGTAAAAAAGACATTTTTTAAATTTTTTAAGTCCGCGCTAAACACTGGTATCATGAAGGCTAAAAGAATACAATGGCTGGGGGTAAGAGAAGGAAGTAATAGGGAAAAAAATCGCTTACACTCAGGAAATAAATGACCTTTTACCCCCAGGGGAGACCAAGAAGACGGGGGAGAATAATAATTACGCCACAAGCATTGGGAAACAAACGACTGGAAGAGAAGGTCCAAACCAAAAAAGAGGGGCGTGGGAGACGGATTGTATTTGCAGCAAAGAACCTTCAATGGCTTTGAAAGCTGAAAAGAAGACTAGAAGCTTGTATAACACTCTTGCTGAGACCAGCATAAAACACCATCGTTAACTAGTGAAATTAGGAAGGTGAAGGGCAGCAGGTTAAAAAGAGGACGGTCGTGGATGGGTCAAGCCGAAGACATTCTTCAACAGGTGTGTTCACTTGAGGACTTAGAACCTGGCGAGGAGTGGGTGCAAGCGCCAACAGACTTCTGCACATCCTTTTCAGTTTGCATCCAACTAGATAGAAAATGCAGACAAGAAAATCCGGCTGCTGTTGAGGCTGAAGTACAAGCGTTGATTTTCGAGAATTCGCTAGACGGTGACGCGGTCATCTACACAGATGGGTCGGTCGTCCGACATGTGAGAAGCTCATGGGCCTTTACAGCTCGGGCCGGAGGGAGAATTGTGAAGGAGGACTCTGGTGCTTTCACTGAAACCACAAGTAGCCTGACCATGGAAGTCATGGCAGTAAGTAAAGCAATAACATGGCTCGAGACACAGACATTCACTAGGGCTTGTTTCCTTAGCGACTCAATGAACATGATCAAGAGGATAGAGGAGGGGTCGATCCGAAGAGAATGGTTGCTGCCTCTGAAGCGGTCTCGGCTGGCAAAGATTAGTTTCATCTTCGTGCCAGGGCATGCGGGAGTACAAGGAAATGAGCGGGCTGACAAGCTCGCAGGTGAGGCTACTGTGGAGGGCGGACGCGCCATGGACCAGGCTGACATTCTGAATGCTCTACGAGAAGTGAGACTTTTGCGAGAACCAAGTGATGACTGTGAATCTACAACAATGGCCAGACTGCGAGAGCAGCAAATTAAAAGAGGGGTGGCCAAACAAGAACACTACGCAGGAAGCCAAAGAAGATTGATAAACCAACACAGAACTAGCGTCGTTAGCCGCTACACGCTGCGGGATTTGCTGAGGAGGGGATCCGAGCACTTATGGACTGAATGGTTCGATGTGCAACGAGGATGATCTGTCGACTAACTAACTAACTAACCATCGTTAAATTTCTCGCGGTCATGATGAAGCCTGGTTACATTGAGGAGTTTGAACAGGTTGATGACCAGAGAGCTGGCCAGATTGTTGTTAATCTGACAGGCAGATTAAATGAGCGTCGTGTTGTCAGCCCTAGATTTGACGTCTCTATCCGCGACCTGGAAAAGTGGACAACTAATTTTCTCCCATCAAGACAGTTTGGCTTCCATGTCCTACATCATTTTAGAGGACTACGTGGC
The DNA here is from genome assembly GCA_014155875.1 of Cepaea nemoralis. NCBI lineage: Eukaryota > Metazoa > Mollusca > Gastropoda > Stylommatophora > Helicidae > Cepaea > Cepaea nemoralis. The sequence goes on along the minus strand of JACEFZ010006412.1, from coordinate 63,814 downwards.
GAAGTGGTCAAGTCGTCTGCTTCCCGCTCCGAAGATTGTGGGTTCGATCTGGGCTACGCCTTTCGGTTCACGAGTACATTTTTCTCGGCTTCTCCTAGGGGTCGTCGCTTTTGCTACGGAGTTCGTGCTTTGTGCAACTTCCCGTATCTAATATGGGCCTATATATGGCCGAAATGTTGTCATTGCGTTATAATACAACATATCTGCTACAATGTTAACAACTTTCAAGTATAACTGTAACACTGTAACACTTCCCATTTTCCGCAAAATCATTTTTGCTTGGTCCAAACCTACTTTTTATTTGCCAGTGAATCTGTTAATCTGAATTTGTTGACGGATTAACTCGTGATGTCTGACATATATGCAGCTTAACTCTTGTTGTCCCCAGACAAGCACTAGGTATTATTGAATATTCTTCATGTGTACTAATTAACGTGTCGTGTATGCTTGTACTTTTTATATTTAGGGTGGGCATTGTGGGATAAAACAAAGGAAATTGAAATATTTTGGTCACTTGAAACGTCACGACAGTTTGGAGAGAACAATAATGGATGGGTATATGCCTGGGAAGAGTGGAAGAGGAAGGCCAAAGAGAAGATGGGTGCAGGATGTGGCGGATGATCCCCAGATGGGTGTATCGGACGCGGGACATCTTGCTTATTATTGAGAAGTTTTCCGGAAGGTTGTTATGGAGGCGAGGTTCTGAAAAGGACTTGCTAATGAATGAATGAATGAATTCTAAAGAAATCTGACAGCCTGTTTGTTTATAACAGCTTTGTGACCGTTCCATTAGATATATGTTGGGTGGGTGGGTCGGTTGGTAGGTTGTTTGGATGGTCAGTCGGTTGGTTGGTTCGTTCGTTGATTGGTTGGCCTGCTGACTGGTTAGTTGGTTGGTTAGTTGGTTGTTTGGATGATCGGTCGGTCGGTCAGTCGGTTTGTTGATTGGTTGGCTGGCTGGCTGGCTGACTGGCTGGTTGGTTATCTGGTTGCTTGGTTGGTTGGCTGGTTGGTTGATTGGTTGGTTGATTGGTTGGTTGGTTGGTTAGCTGGTCGGTTAGTTGTTGGGTTGGTTGGTTGGACTGGTTGGTGGGTGAATGCGTGGGTTGGTGGGTTGATGGGTGGGTGGTGGGTTGGTAGGTGGACTGGTTGGTTGGTTGGTTAGTTGGTTGTTTGGATGATCGGTCGGTCGGTCAGTCGGTTTGTTGATTGGTTGGCTGGCTGACTGGCTGGTTGGTTATCTGGTTGCTTGGTTGGTTGGCTGGCTGACTGGTTGGTTGATTGGTTGGTTGGTTGGTTAGCTGGTCGGTTAGTTGTTGGGTTGGTTGGTTGGACTGGTTGGTGGGTGAATGGGTGGGTGGGTGGGTTGGTAGGTGGACTGGTTGGTTGGTTGGTGGGTGGGTGTATGAATGAGTGGGTGGGTGGGTTGATGGGTGGGTGGGTGGTTGGGTGAGTAGGTCGGTGGGTGGATTGGTTTGTTGGTTGGTTGGTAGGTTGGTTGATTGGTTGGTTGGTTGGTTGGTTGGTTGGTTGGGTTTGGTTCGTTGGTGGGTTGGTTGTGAATCCCCTGGAAGCCTAAGCTTTAACTTGGAAGTCCGGTGCACTGACAGTCGAGGGGTCTAAACTTTGAGAAGGGCTTGCATTTATCGGGGTAAGATTGGTATAGAGACACACTGTGACAACTGGAACATATTGGGACAACTGGAACATGTTGTGACAACTGAAACATGTTGTGACAACTGAAACATGTTGTGACAACTGGAACATGTTGTGACAACTCGAACATGTTGTGACAACTGGATTCTGGGAAAGAAAGATAGAGGGAGACACAGAGAGAAGATTCTTGACAGTCATGGCACGGTAAAGTATCCGAAGATGCTGTTGGAGATCACAAGATGAGGAGCAGCATGATCGCCCATGTCAGTTGCCAAAGCATATCGTTTCTTCTTTCATTGGCTTGTAGTGTATTGTCTATATCTGCAATATTGCCTCTTGTATACAATTCAGTGTCCTCTTTAGTTCAGTCAGTGGTCTATAAAGTGTATCTTCCACTGTTGTTTCTCTAGGCCAGAAGCGCCAATGAACATGATGATCATCACGATGGAGATGGTGACGATTATAATGATGATGATGATGATGATGACGATGATGATGATGATGATGATGATGATGATGATGATGATGATGATGATGATGATGATGATGATGATGATGGTTGTGGTCTTTATTTTCACGATGCATCTACCATTTGCTGTCAGAGGTTGTAATCACTTGAAATGGAAAAGTCGGACAAGAGAACAAAACTGTTTCATTGATGGCAGCATAGTCACCCAGGAATGCTACCTGGTCAAAAAAGCACGCTAAAGCCGGATGTGTTGGCCTACGGGTTTTGGCCCAAGGGCGCATAACAGACACACCGCAATTACATCTGGAAAAAATAAAAAACACTCCGGATGAACGCAAAGAAGAAGAAGCATAGTCTTTCACGTGCTACTACTTCTAGTGTAATCGGCTGATTTTTTTCCGTGTGTTTTACTTTTACCAGTGTCCGTCGCCATCTGGCGAACCCACTCCGACTTCTGAGGTACTTGTAATTTACGTCCCAAAGTCAAGGACAGGAGGTCAACATTTTAATCCGGCTGACCAGTGTAGGGGTTGAACCCGCTACTTCGGCATCAGCTAACCGGACGTTTTTAAAAGGACAATATATTGTAAATAAAATGAAGTCAGTAAGGGGCTTATTTCCACGCCTCGAAACCTGTCGTGTATATTGTAAACAGTAAACCCCTTTTCACGCCATGAGATGTATTGTATGTATTGTAAACAGTAAACTCCTTTTCACGCTATGGGATGTATTGATTGGGTATTTCGTGCTAACCGCCATATTTTAGACAAATCAACACAGATGAGTATTATTGTCAACATTACACAGGCTGTCTTTACTCCTCCTTAGCACATTTTCTGGTACATATTTTATATTTATTTCGACAAGAGGGCTAATTAAAAGTTCCCACCCAACCTGTTAATGGGGTTCGAACAGATGTCTACCGAGCCGGCAGCCAAGTGTGCTATCAGCTGCGCTAATGTGGCCCCGCGGGTAACTAGGGTTAGCTGGAAATGGGTTCACAACATAGGTCAATATCTGGGTCTCTTTACTATGCTGACTCCTACCCGTTTTAAACGACTGACTTACATCTCCAGGTCTGTGATTACAAAACAACTGCTTTGTTATTGTGGACGAATAAACACACTTGATCGAGTTTTTAAGTTGTTCCTGTACTCAATGTAGGATAGCTGGCAAGCCATGTTCGGTTGTCTACGATAGATAGTGGGAAGTTAGTCAGTCAACACTCAGTTAGGTCTACTAACACACATTCCCAAGGATCCCTGGGTATGCTGTTTGTTGATATTACTGGTTTGAAATTGTTACGTTGATGATAATTTCGTCAACTAACCGGAATTTTATGGCTGACTACCGCCGCAAGAGTCACAAACGAACACCATGAGTCTTGAAACTGGGTTATTTTGTCGTGAAGGTTGTATCACCTTATGTACTTACCCACAAATGAACCAATCGGCTTGCGAGATTTTGGAGGCGTCGGCTTGCGACCTTGACTGAATGAATGAATGCCGTGGATGTGTAGGTCGAACCTGGAAATGTTTGTGTGCAGGTTTTTGTCTGTCTTGGCGCGGTTCTGCATGTTTTAAAACCCGGTTTTGCGGTCAGAGCAAACAAGATCACAGTAAGGGATAGGAAAAGTGCAGATAGGCTAACATGGAGGCAGGCAGGCAGGCAGACAGGCAGACAGAGAGGAATAGGCAGGCGGCAGGCAGGCAAATAGATATGCAGAGACAGGGACAAGCGGCAATGCCATCAAATAGAATCGATGATAGGTAGGTAGGTGGGTATTAGGCAGATTAGGGGGGGGGGGGGGGAGTGTAGTTGATATGTAGATTGGCAGATAGGTAATTTAGTTAGTTGCATATCATTTACATGACGTGTAGCTGGAGTTAACTCCAGCATGGAGTTAACTCCAGCATCTGTGATTACTGGGCAAGTTTTTACGTTGAGTACTTTGCCATTGCTTTCTGAAATATCGAGAGCCAATCTAGAGAGGTGTGCGACAGGGGTGTGTTAGATATCCGAATAATTTTCCATAAATAGTTAAAAAAATATTATGAGACATCTAAAGGATATGAAAGGAAAAGCCATCTGAAAACAACGCCAACATTACAAGATACATGGAAGATACAGTATTTATTGCAGACAATGAACACAAGCAAGCAGCAAGCAAGCACAAGATACATAGAAGATACAGTATTTATTGCAGACAATGAACATGAGTTGCAGCATGAAGTCAATCAATCATGTGCCATGCCGGAAAGCGTGGGTGGTCATGACTCGCCATTTCACTCGATCACCAGCGTCGTGGATCAGCTCCGTGTTCCTGTTTCGTCCATGCCATGTGGCCAAGCCATCCAGGTATTTTCCTCTCGGTCTTCCCTTGGTCTGTTCCCTTCGAATTTGCCAGTAGTCACTAAGTTCTCTAATCCATTTCTTCTCATACCATGTCCAAAAAATTGTGATTGTCTACGTCTAATTTCTCTTATCAATTTAGGATTTTCATGTGTCTCATGTAGTACTTGGTAATTGGTTTTTCTATCCATGGTATTCTTTTGCATTTTCCTCAGAAACCACATTTCTGCAGCCACCAGATATTTTTCAGCTTGATTGCACATTGTCCAAGTTTCACATCCATCCAAAAGAACAGGCTCTATGTATCCCCTCAAGACTCTTTTTCTTGTTTCAAATGACATCTTTTTATTGGTCAGAATGTTTTTTCATCTTGCTAAAGGCTACTTTTGCCATGGCGATTCTAGTTCTAATCTCTTCAAGGCATCTCCCATCAGATGTTATAACTGTTCCGAGATAATTGTATCGATTCACTTGTTGAAGAATATTCCCATTTACTTGTATATTATATTGTGGTACTTCGTTATTCCTAGTGACGACCATAACCTGTGTCTTTTTACAATTTAATTCTAACCCCAGTTGCTTACTGTGTACAACAACCGCATCTACTAATTGTTGCATATCCTGCGCATTGTCTGCAATCAATACTGTATCATCTGCATATCTAATGTTATTGATGTTTCGTCCTCCAATGCTGACTCCATTTACATCTATTACATTTCTGAAAATATTTTCACTGTACAGGGAAAAAAGATCTGGAGACATCACACATCCCTGCATAACAACTCTCTTAGTGAAAAACAGAAGTTATGACCATCTCAGAGAAGAAAGAGAAACCACAACATAACATACAAGTAGGTGTGACAATTCTCAAACAGTTGAATCGGCACAATTATCTGAGTTTTGTATTTACCTGTTGTGTTGCATGAACTTTTCAGAGGTTGAATACAAAACTTGGACCGGCAATATTTTCAAACACTGCACAGTCATTAAAAATACACCCTGTACTACTTCTACAATAACTACTACTACTACTACTACTACTACTACTACTACTACTACTACTACTACTACTACTACTACTACTACTACTACTACTACTACTACTACTACTACTACTACTACTACTAGTACTACTACCATTATAACTACCGTTGCTGCTGATGTTGCTACTCCTACTACTACCGCCACCACCGCCGCCACTACTACTACTGCTGCTGCTACTACTACTACTACTACTACTACTACTACTACTACTACTACTACTACTACTACTACTACTACTACTACCACCACCACCACCACCACTACCTACCACTAACAACGTAGCAACTCAGTCGAAATAGAGATAGTGCCGTGGCATATTGCTAACAAATGATAATTATGATGACATCAAAGATGATGATAGTAGTGGTGGTGGTGATGGTCGTGGTAGTGCTAGTGGTGGTGGTGGTGGTGGTGGTGATAATGAAGATTTTAAAATATATCTTAACTTATAAACGTTGGACTGTTGACAAACAGGAAATACAAATCCTAGAGGTCACATAAATTTATTTTAAAACTCAGAATGCTAAAAATACCATAAACCGCTAAAATTAGATAGTAAGGTTAACTGGCCGGCTTCGTGGCTTAGAGGTTATGACTTTTCTCCGTAATCTCGTATACTCTCGTCGGTAACGTGATGACGGTTCAAATCAGCAGTGGTTCGAACCGCATCGGTAACTTACGGGGTATGTGAGCCGGCCGCTCAGAAAGCAATGGCAAACTACTGAGCGTAATCTTGCCAAGAGATCAACATACAGCTGAAAGATGCTGTTGTTGACAGCTAAGTCCTGTAAAGGATATGCTAAAAAAAAAAAAAAAGGTTAACTGAGATGACTATTATGGCAGAAAAAACATGTGTCGTAGACAACGTGAAGAAAAACTTTCTGTTCGCGTTTTGTGGGAAGCAGAAAATTTGAATTCATTGTAGACCCGCGACACGACAAATAAATAAATGCAGTCAGTAAAGACTGGCCGTACTCCTCCTCCCTCCTCCTCCTAATCCCTCCTCCTCCGCCCTCCTGCTCCCTTCTCCTCCTCTCTCCTTCACTCACTCCTCCTCCCGCTCCCTCCTCCCTCCTCCTCCCTCCTTCTCCTCCTCCCCTCCTCCTACTCCCTCTCCTCCTCTTCCCTCCTCCTCCTTCTTCCTCCCTCCTCCTCCCTCTACTCCTCCCTCCTCCTCCCTAATCCTCCTCCTCCCTCCCTCTCCTCCTCCTCCCTCCCTCCTCCTCCCTAATATTCCTCCTACCTCCTCCTCCCTCTTCCTCCTCCCTCTTCCTCCTAATCCCTCCTCCTCCCTCCTCCACCTCTCTCTTCCTCCTCCCTCCTCCTCCTCCCTCCTCCTCCTCCTCTCCTCCTCCCTCCTTCTCCTCCCTTCTCCTCCCTCCTCCTTCCTCCTTATCCTCCCTCCCTCCTCCTCCCCCTCCTCTCTCCTCCCTCCTCCTCCTCCTCCTCACCCCTCCTCCTCCCCCTCCTCCTAATCCCTCCTCCTTCCTCCTCCTCCTCTCTCCTCCTCCTCCATCCTCCTCATCCCTCCTCCTCCTCCCTCCCTCCTCCTCCACCTCCCTCTTCCTCTTCCCTCCTCCTCCTTTTTCTTCTGCTGCTGCTGTCGCCGTTCCATTTACCCAAGTTAATTGTTGGGGGAAGATGTAAAGCTCTTTCAAGTGCTCTTTCTAATGCTTTTTGTAAGTTGGTCTTCGTTTATCTAAGGTTGTTCTAACTGCAACCAATAAATATGAATTAAATGAGATACTCCCCCGCTTTGGGAACGGGAACGGAGCAGGGGCCGATTATGAATTAAATTAGAACGCTCCCCGCCAGCAGCTGGGCGAAGCCGGGCCGGGTCGTCTTTGTTTGGGAAACGGGAGCAGGGGCCGAATATGAATTAAATTAGACGCTTCCCCGCCAGGAGCTGGGCGAAGCCGGGCCGGGGTCGTCTTTTTTGGGAACGGGAGCAGGGGCCGAATATGAATTAAATGAGATGTACCCACCAGGGGCTGAGCGAAGCCGGGCCGGGCCGGGTCAGACAGACAGACAGACAGACGGGACGGGAACTTATATGACTACTTATATGAATTAAATGAGATGCTCCCCATCAGGAGTTGGGCGAAACCGGGCCGGCTCAGACAGACAGACAGACAGACAGATAGATAGACAGATAGACAGACAGACAGTCGGGAACGGGAGCTTATATGACTACTTATATGAATTAAATGAGATGCTCCCCACCAGGAGCTGGGTGAAGCCGGGCCGGGTCAGACAGACAGACAGACAGACAGACAGACAGACATACAAGCAAACAGACAGACAGACAGACTGACAGACAGATAGTCGGGAACGGGAACGGGAGCTTATATGACTACTTATATGAATTAAATGAGATGCTCCCCACCAGGAGCTGGGTGAAGCCAGACCGGGTCACACAGACAGACAGACAGACATATAGATAGATAGATAGATAGATAGATAGATAGATAGATAGATAGATAGATAGATAGATAGATAGATAGATAGATAGTGGATAGATAGATAGATAGATAGATAGATAGATAGATAGATAGATAGATAGATAGATAGATAGATAGATAGATAGATAGATAGATAGATAGATAGATAGATAGATAGATCCCCGCCAGGGACTGGGCGAAGCCGGGCTGGGTCAGCTAGTATCCTATAAAATGGATGGCATGCAAAAATAAGTAACTAGTTACGGAGCGTCTGACCTGTATTAACAGCCAGACGCATCTAGGGGAGGGAAAGATGCGTGTTTGTGTGTGTTGCCATGGAAACCATGGTAACGTTAGAGTGTAAGCGGAGCTACCACGAGCCGGGGAAGGACTTGGGATGGCACGAAATAAGCAAACATTACAATAAACAAGAAAATCTGTACAATAATTTATAACTGAAAATAGTAAACTTAAGGCACATAGCAGCCAGGAGGTCTCCGCACGTGTAAAGATTTCCTGGTATTCTCAACATAATTAAATTTAAATTGTATAACAACGTCTCGTGTTCCATAGGTTTATCAAACAAATTCGAATACCGTCGGCGGGCCTAATGAATTGACGTCGCGGGCCGGACCCAACCGCGGGCCTTAGTTTGGTGACCCCTGACCTAGACCATAGCAAACCAGTCACGTGTTCCAGTGCAACCAGTCACAGTTCCACGTGAGGAACTCGCCTCCTCGTTGCTGCTTTAGCGTTGAAATCCCGAGGATGAGTCATATCAAATGTTCTACACTGGCCCTCGGCCATGTCTTAATTCGTTATGTTATATCATTCAAGAAGCCCTGGGCATGAAAACGCGAGGCGGAGAAATTCATTGGCAATTGAGATCTTTTGCATTTACTGAACCCTTGCAGTCTACAAATCCACATTGTTCTTCTCCTATTTCTATATCCATTATAATTAATACCCCAATATATTTTTTTCCTCTCCACCAGAATGGTTTATGCTACATCCCTCGGAAGTTATAATGCCCTCTGGTCTTACTTGTAACTAACTCATTGTTATCAAAGATTAGGATGAACCTGGCTAATTTTCTTTAAATTTTGTGTGGCCCAAGGAGGCCAGTAAAAAAATGTTTATTCCCCAATGAGGGGAAGTGAGAGACAGCGTCGCTCACAGTTGTACTCATGTGTAATGAAGAATACTATAAGAAATTAAAAGGAAATGTGGTACGCTAAAAGTTGATTATAAAATTTAAGTAATTAAGGACTAAGCAAACTTATTTTAAGTACACTTAAAGAATTATTCTTGCGATTATAAGATCTGACTGAAATAGTTATTGTCTTATTTCTCAATTTGTTATAAAGAGATACATGGGTGGTTAGTGATATTATAGCTAGAATACAATTTTCTATTTTTAAATTTTAGTAATCTCCCTTGTAACAATATTAGATGTTTGTTTCCCCTACTCGTTACTTATCTGTTTTTCTTTTAGGACGTCTAGTAATTCCGCAGAATGGTTGAGCATAAGTATTATTACTAAGTGTAGTGATCAATCAAGGGATTACCATCATGTTATTATTATATTTTAATATTCTCTTTTTTATGTTGCATATCCCTTACAAGACGTTGCAGTCATCCCTATCACCTAGTTCGGTCGGTCGGTCGGTCGGTCGGTCGGTCGGTCGTTCGGTCGGTCGGTCGGTCGGTCGGTCGGTCGGTTAGTTAGTCGCGGCTCCAACTTCACGGCAACGGTTCGTTCCCATTATGCTCCATTCCTGTGCTAGTGAATATCACACAAAATGCTCCTCACTGCCCAATGTGAAAAGTGGATCGGCAAGCCAACAGCCCGCACATGTATACTGTGCATAATGCCACCTACAGAATGCCAACACAAAAGTACAAAAGTTCTCCATGAAAAAAAAACAGTTCATCGTCGTTGGAATCGGCAGTCACCAGCAAGACTTCATTGACCGGGTTTCATCCCACATGGGTTGGTCTCTTTCCACAGGGTGACCCGCCGAAAGCACCGCACAAAGCACGAACTCCGTTGCGCCAGCAACTACTCACAGGAGTCTCCTGAAAAATGCACTCGTGACCCGAAAAGGCAAACCAGTCAATTCAGCGACAACCGCCATTGTTCCGAACATGCAGACTCTTTTGACTCGGTTTCATCCCACATGGCTCGGTCTCTTTCCACAGGGCGACCCGCCGAAAGCGCCGCACAAAGCACGAATCCTATCGCCAAGGCCAGTGGTCGGGTTGCCAGAGATGTGGGCACCAAAAGGAGGGCATAAAAAGACAAAAAAGAGGACAAAGGAGGACATATTGAATGTTTCATTTGAATCGTTCCAGATTAAACCAACGATCACTACAATTTTATTACAGTAGCTGCCAGTAAGTGTATCTTACCTCTTAGTGAATCAGTTAGTTAGTTAGTTAGTTAGTTAGTTAGTTAGTTAGTTAGTTAGTTAGTTAGTTAGTTAGTTAGTTAGTTAGTTAGTTAGTTAGTTAGTTAGTCGCGGTTCCAACTTCACGGCAACAGGTCGTCCCCATTATGCTCCGTTCCTGTGCCAGTGAATATCACACAAAATGATCCTCACTGCCCAATGTGAAAAGTGGATCGCAAGCCAACAGTCCGCACAGGTACATTGAAAAAAATTTTCCGCCGCCAGAATGCAGACAAAAAAGTCTTCCATGAAAAAGCAGTTCATCGTCGCTGGAATCGGCAGTCACCAAAAGACTTCACTGCCCCGGGGTTTCATCCCACATGGCTCAGTCTTTTTCCCTTTCCGGGGCGACCCGCCGAAAGCGCCGCACAAAGCACGAATCTATCACCTAGGCCCGGTGATGGTGAAAAATTTTGGTGGCAGCATTCGTACCCGTAGAAGTAATCCTTACCTTGCTGATGGCAGATTTTTGGGTTGTTATTTTACTGATGTTGAATATTATTGCGCCTGATATTTGAAATTGAGTTTCCCCCCCCCCCCCCCCCCCCCCCCCGAACTATTTTTAGTAACATTTTATTACATCATGCCCCACCCCTCTTAAAAATGCCAGCTGAAGGTCACATGACGTCCAAAGTTTCAATTCGTTTTTTTTTGTCTACTCAAAAAGTAACAACATTTGTTTTCGGTTGCTGGTAACTTAGTATAATCCAAAACCCTTTAAATATTTAGTAATATATTAACGTCTTAGTGTATTCATCCCCTGTGTGTTGCTGTTCACCCCAAATGGGAGGAAAAAAAGACAAATTTGCTTTACAAAATAGAAAAAAGTTTATTTTAATAAGTAAGTTTTTTTGCTGCTGGTCTCTTTTGGCCAGGAGTTACACCGCTTTCCCCCGTAATCCCGTTTTTTCAGCAGTCTCGTGGGGCGGGGAATGGGAGCGGTTTTTCCCCGCTGGTGACTTGCTGGGATAACTGAGCCGGCCGCTCAGAAAGCAATGGCAAACTACTGAGCGTAATTTGCCAAGAAATCAACAGACAGCTGAAAGATGCTGCTAGTTGACAAGCGATGTCCTGTAAAGGATATGCGATTTAAAAACCCCCCCAAAAATTTTTTTTGCCCGTCTGTTTTTTTTTTCCTTTCAAAATTTTTAAAAAACGTTTTTTTAGTTTCCAAAAAAAAACAGCTCGTATTTACAAGGTGCGTTGTGTGTTGGTGTGTGTGCGTGTGTGTGTGAGTGTGTGTGGGGTGTGTGTGTGTGTGTGTTTGGGGTTTTGTTTGTGTGTTGGGGTTTTTACGTGGCAAATAAAAATATACACTTATACACGTGATTATTTTTACATTCATGGCATGGTTTTTAATTACTTACACATTACCCTTTGGGGTGTTGGGGGGACGGGGTGTCAGGCATTGGTAGCATCTTTGGTAAGGATGGCTCTCATGTCCTTTTCAGGACCCATCCCCCACTGGTCCAAGTCTGACACCCAGCTCGTGCCTGTGGCTCCTAGTAGCTGTCAGCATGCGACAGCGGCTACCCCCCTGGCAACAGCTGTGAGAGGCTGGCTAAACCAGGCATGGTATCCGATTTGGTGTCAAACCAATAGGTAAACTAGGGTATGCCTACCCAGCATGTGAAGACAGGATTCGGCAGACTGCGCGGAAGAAATCATTCCTGATTCAACGGGCAAGACGGCGTTTTACCTGCAAAGCGTTGTGGAACTAATGAGCACGGCAAGGCACGTAGAGCGCCCCTGGTCATCCACTGCACCTGTATTCGTCTCCAGTCGTCTCGTCTTGTCTTGCCACTGGACTCAGATGGACTCAGGCGAGAGAGTGAGGTCGACGAATTGCGCAACTCTTCCTCACTTTAATCCAAGTCATCGCGCAAGTCATTCTTCATCCAACGTCATATATCACCTTCAAGCCCTGTGGCGATGGGCGAGCGGCTAAGCGGCAGGCGTGGGTACGCTGGCAACCGTAGTCGCAGACCTGCACACAGGCGGCTCAGGCCATATGGTCGTCTTCTACTGACCGAGCAGCAGTGGGATTCGGCAGCCCCCTGAGCGACTGAGCAGCCCTCTATAGGAACACACTGCTCACCTCCATAGCATGAGGAAGGGGCTAGAAAAGGTGCCCTAACATTGTCTCTTCATCAAATACCTAACCAGCTAGCCGCGGTTGGTGGGGACCCTAACTGCGGTCGACATCAAAAAAGATAAAACAAGCAAAGCTAAAAAAAAGTAAAACATATTCCCTTAACGATTTGGGAATTGGAATGTACGCACCCTACTTGACAGAGACGGCGCGTGGGTCCAGAGAGACGAACAGCACTGATTGGGGGAGAGCTGGGCGGGACAACATCGACATTGCAGCCCTTTAGCGAGACACGACTTGCAGAAGAAGGCCAAATCTGTGAAAAAAAATGCCCCGGGTACACATTTTTTGGAGTGGGAAAGGAAAAAAAACGAGGAAAGACGCAATCCGGTGGGGATTTGCCATTAAGTCGGCCCTGGTCGGGGAAATTAGCTGGAAATTTTCCAAAAGGGTATAAACGACCCGGCTCATGACCATGAAATTGCCTCTGCTGAATGAAGGAAGGACGCAACCCTTTGAGTGTCTACGCACCAACTATGACCAACGAAGATGATGTCAAGAAACAAATTCTATGAGGACCTGCACAAAGTATTAACATCTGTTCCCAAAGGAGACAAACTTATACTCCTTGGGGTTTCAATTTCCAGAGTAGGCACGGACACCAAACCCCTTGGAGGGGGCATTTTTGGAAAGCATGGAGTCGGGAAAATTTTAACAGCAATGGACTCCGCCCCCTTCAGACATGTGCCGAACATGATCTCCTGATTACGAAAAACAATTTCCGTTCCCCCCCATGAGAAAAAGACATCGTGGATGCACCCTCGCTCGAAACACTGGGACCTCATTGACTATGTCATCGTCAGGAGGAGTGACAGACAAGACTTCGAGTGACAAAAACCCTGTGTGGTGCCGAATGTTGGACAGACCATGTCTCATTGTCTCGAAAATGAACATCCACATCAGGCCACCACGGCGTCCTCAAGGGGCCCAAAATGCAAACAAAACTAAATGTCACCCCCCCTAAACAGCAAGAAAAGCAGCAGTTTGTTTGAAAAATGCTGGGAAAACCCCTCAAGCCCAATGCTGAAGCTAAACAGGATACAGAAACAGAATGGAGAGCCCTAAAGGACACAAAATTTTCAACACTGCTATGGAAACCTGGGTCCAGCCCCCCCAAAGCATAAAGACTGGTTTGATGAAAATTCCGAAGACATCAACCAATTGCTGGCCGAGAAACATCTTCTCCTCAAGGGACATTTGAATGACCCAAAGTCAACATCAAAAAAGATGCTTTCAAGAACATTCAGAGAGTAGTGCAGCAGAAACTTCGGACATGCGGGACTCCTGCTGAGCAGCAAAGCTGTTTAAATTCAGGGGTTTGCTGACAGAATGATATGAAAACTTTTACGACTCACTGAAAGCGGTCTATGGTCCTTCATCACCAGGCATAGTTCCCCTCCTCAGTGCAGACGGGGGAAAAATTGGTCACCGATAAAAAGAAATCCTCCAACGCTGGGAGAGAAATTTTAGCAAAATTTAAATGCAACTTCCTTCTTCGATGATGAAACCATCAACTGCCTTCCTCAAGTTCCCCCCAATGAGACACTTGGTGACCTGCCAACCATAGTGGAAATAAAAAGCCATCCAGCAACTCCCCCAGGGGAAGGCACCCGGAAGACTCCCCCAGCAGAGATATACAAGGCAGGTGGGCCGGTCCTAACAGAGCAGCTTCACCAAGTCTTCACAAACATATGGATGAACGAGACCATGCCACAAGATTTTAAGGACGCGTCAATAGTCCCCTTTACAAACGTAAAGGAAACCGCCAATCCTGTGACAACCACCGAGGCATCTCCTTGCTTTCAATTGCAGGAAGATACTCGCCAGAATTCTTCTCATCGCCTCACAGCCCATCTCGATCAAGGTCTTCTTCCTGAGAGTCAATGTGGCTTCAGAAAGAACGTGGAACTGTTGACATGATTTTCGCTGCAAGGCAGCTGCAAGAGAAATGTCAGGAACAGAACTGCGAAATGTTCTCCACTTTCATGGACCTTACCAAGGCTTTTGATACAGTCAGCAGAAAAGGACTGTGGAAGATTATGGCAAAATATGGCTGTCCATGAAAGTTTGTCCAAATAGTGCGGCTATTTCATGACGGCATGCAAGCAAGAGTACAGGAAAATGGTGAACTGTCTGAACCCTTTCCTGTAACCAATGGAGTGAAGCAAGGATGTGTCCTGGCACCAACACTGTTCAGCCTCATGTTTTCAGCCATGTTGATGAATGCCTTCGAGAACGACGACATTGGAATAGACATCAACTACCGTATGGATGGAAAGTTATTCAATCTCAGAAGGCTGAAAGCTAAAACCAACTCAGAGCCGGCCATGCAACATAATGTTTCAGCTTTCTCACATGCCTGTGCCAACTTTGGGCTCAATATCAACGTGGAGAAGACTGTAGTTATGTACCAGCCAGCTCCAGGGAATAATCACACTGTGCCGAATATCAAAGTGAATGATCATAGACTAAGTGTTGTGGACAAATTCACCTATCTTGGCAGCACCTGTGTCACAAGCTGCCACAATCGATGACGAAGTGAATGCAAGAATCTCCAAGGCCAGTGCAGCCTTTGGCAGACTGTACAAGAATGTATGGGACAGAACTGGAATAAGCCTGCAAACAAAGCTAAAAGTCTACAAAGCAGTTGTATTATCCACACTGCTATATGCTTGTGAAACCTGGACTGTTATCAGCGACACGCTAGGAAATTAAACCACTTCCACACAGTCTGCCTAAGGAAGCTACTGAAGATTAAATGGCAAGACAAGATTCCAGACACTGAAGTCCTAGAAAGAGCATCCATGCCCAGTATCCACACTCTACTGATGAAGAATCAGATTCGCTGGGCTGGTCACTTGACTCGCATGCCAGATCACAGGCTCCCTAAACGAATTTTTTACAGCGAACTGCGTTGTGGTAAACGCTCCCAAGGTGGCCAGAGGAAACGTTTTAAAGACACTCTGAAAATTTCACTGAATGCTTTGGAATTCATCATGACACCTGGGAGGCTGCAGCCAGAGACCGAAATTCGTGGCGTGCATCATTGCGCAAAGGTGCAGTCATATGTGAGGCAACCAGGACTGCAAGAGCTGTGAAGAAAAGGCAGGACAGAAAAACCACTGCAGGAAATCCTCCTCCAGAGACGTCAAGCATTCTTTGCCACATTGTCAAAGAACATTTCGAGCCAAAATAGGCCTTATCAGCCATCTTAGAACCCACGGCTCCACACCTTCAACCCCACTGGATGAAATGAATGGTCATCATCATTCTTGATGGACAAACAACAAACACTTGTTATGAAAAATGGTGGGCCATTCATTTGCTCTATGCATAGTAAACTCGTCATAGAAAATTTTTTCATAATCCAAGTATTCTTTATTCACACATTTTTATTTTAAAAAAGTTTTAAAGGGATCACTGAATCATTCATACTCCGTATTCTCATTCACACTTAGTTTTATTTAAACAAGTTTTAAAGGGGATCACTGAATCATTATACTCCAGTATTCCCATTCACTTTTGCTTCCCAACATGCTACAATTTTTTATGTACCCACAATTTCCTACAGTAAACATCCCCCCAAAAAAATCCATTTTACAAAATCAATTAGAAAACAGATATATTGGCGCGCGAAAGGCACAGAGAAGGGAAAAAAAAGTCTAAGTCTGCTGCATTAGGTAACAATCCAAAGTGCTGAATATTAAGAATATTTGACCTTTTACAGGCCGGACAAAAATTATTTCACAAAAAACAAGACTTGGGAACCACTGCCACCATTCCAAAGGCAAATACATTTAATGTAATATCGTGGGGAATTTGAAAAACTATTTATAAATTTCCATATATCTAAAATAAAGCCTTAACTTTAACACGAATTTTAAAGATAACTTAAAATTAAATATAATTTTTATGCCGAAAACTACTTTTGCTTATTTGTATGACAATATTATAGAGAATAAGAAAATTCTATAATTATGTACATCACATAATACATTTATGATACATTTAGTAATATCCCTTGAAAAGACTTGTATGTCGTTATGTCCCTTACCTCTCATCATCAAGTGCCTTGCCAGCTGGCGTAGGCGTTCATGGCTCTCCACAGATCTCGGTCTTTGGTGTTCTTGATCAACTCTGCTGATGATATTCCTCTGTGCCACCGTCTCAACCCATCCAACATCATTTCTCTTGGTCTGCCTCTGCCTCTCTTCCCCTCGATCTTTCCAGTTGTCACGATATTCTCCAACATCTCTCTTCTCATCACATGACCAAAGAAATCTGTTTTTTCCCCTTTTTCTTTTTCTGTTTGTTTTTTTTACAGGTTTTTTTTTCTAAAGTTTTCCCTCCTCCTCCCTCCTCCTCCCTCACTCCTCCCTCCTCCTCCCTCCTCCTCCCTCCTTCCCTAATCCTCCTCTCTCCCTCCTCCTCCTCCTCCTCCCCCTCCTCTAATATTCCTCCTCCCTCCTCCTCCCTCTTCTCCTCCCTCTTCCTCCTCCCTCTTCCTCCTAATCCCTCCTCCTCCTCCTCCACCTCTCTCTTCCTCCTCCCTCCTCCTCCTCCCTCCTCCTCCTCCTCTCCTCCTCCCTCCTTCTCCTCCTTCTCCTCCCTCCTCCTTCCTCCTTATCCTCCCTCCCCCTCCCTCCCCCTCCTCCTCCTCTCTCCTCCTCCTCCTCCTCCTCCTCCTCCTCCTCCTCCTCCTCCTCCTCCTCCTCTCCTCTCCTCCTCCCTCTCCTCCTCCTCCTCCTCCTCCTCCTCCTCCTCCTCCACCTCCCTCTTCCTCCTCCCTCCTCCTCCTTTTTCTTCTGCTGCTGCTGTCGCCGTTCCATTTACCCAAGTTAATTGTTGGGGGAAGATGTAAAGCTCTTTCAAGTGCTCTTTCTAATGCTTTTTGTAAGTTGGTCTTCGTTTATCTAAGGTTGTTCTAACTGCAACCAATAAATATGAATTAAATGAGATACTCCCCGCTTTGGGAACGGGAACGGGAGCAGGGGCCGATTATGAATTAAATGAGACGCTCCCCGCCAGGAGCTGGGCGAAGCCGGGCCGGGTCGTCTTTGTTGGGAACGGGAGCAGGGGCCGAATATGAATTAAATTAGACGCTCCCCGCCAGGAGCTGGGCGAAGCCGGGCCGGGTCGTCTTTTTTGGGAACGGGAGCAGGGGCCGAATATGAATTAAATGAGATGTACCCCACCAGGGGCTGAGCGAAGCCGGGCCGGGCCGGGTCAGACAGACAGACAGACAGACAGACGGGAACGGGAACTTATATGACTACTTATATGAATTAAATGAGATGCTCCCCATTAGGAGTTGGGCGAAACCGGGCCGGCTCAGACAGACAGACAGACAGATAGATAGACAGATAGACAAAAAGACAGACAGACAGTCGGGAACGGGAGCTTATATGACTACTTATATGAATTAAATGAGATGTTCCCCACCAGGAGCTGGGTGAAGCCGAGCCGGGTCAGACAGACAGACAGACAGACAGACAGACATACAAGCAAACAGACAGACAGACAGACAGACTGACAGACAGATAGTCGGGAACGGGAACGGGAGCTTATATGACTACTTATATGAATTAAATGAGATGCTCCCCACCAGGAGCTGGGTGAAGCCAGACCGGGTCACACAGACAGACAGACAGACAGACAGATAGATAGATAGATAGATAGATAGATAGATAGATAGATAGATAGATAGATAGATAGATAGATAGATAGATAGATAGATCCCCGCCAGGGACTGGGCGAAGCCGGGCTGGGTCAGCTAGTATCCTATAAAATGGATGGCATGCAAAAATAAGTAACTATTTACGGAGCGTCTGACCTGTATTTACAGCCAGACGCATCTAGGGGAGGGAAAGATGCGTGTTTGTGTGTGTTGCCATGGAAACCATGGTAACGTTAGAGTGTAAGCGGAGCTACCACGAGCCGGGGAAGGACTTGGGATGGCACGAAATAAGCAAACATTACAATAAACAAGAAAATCTGTACAATAATTTATAACTGAAAATAGTAAACTTAAGGCACATAGCAGCCAGGCGGTCTCCGCACGTGTAAAGATTTCCTGGTATTCTCAACATAATTAAATTTAAATTGTATAACAACGTCTCGTGTTCCATAGGTTTATCAAACAAATTCGAATACCGTCGGCGGGCCTAATGAATTGACGTCGCGGGCCGGACCCAACCGCGGGCCTTAGTTTGGTGACCCCTGACCTAGACCATAGCAACCAGTCACGTGTTCCAGTACAACCAGTCACAGTTCCACGTGAGGAACTCGCCTCCTCGTTGCTGCTTTAGCGTTGAAATCCCCGAGGATGAGTCATATCAAATGTTCTACACTGGCCCTCGGCCATGTCTTAATTCGTTATGTTATATCATTCAAGAAGCCCTGGGCATGAAAACGCGAGGCGGAGAAATTCATTGGCATTGAGAATCTTTTGCATTTACTGAACCCTTGCCGTCTACAAATCCACATTGTTCTTCTCCTATTTCTATATCCATTATAATTAATACCCCAATATAATTTTTTCCTCTCCACCAGAATGGTTTATGCTACATCCCTCGGAAGTTATAATGCCCTCTGGTCTTACTTGTAACTAACTCATTGTTATTAAAGATTAGGATGGGCGTGGCTAATTTTCTTTAAATTTTGTGTGGCCCAAGGAGGCCAGTAAAAAAATGTTTATTCCCCAAAGAGGGGAAGTGAGAGACAGCGTCGCTCACAGTTGTACTCATGTGTAATGAAGAATACTATAAGAAATTAAAAGGAAATGTGGTACGCTAAGAGTTGATTATAAAATTTAAGTAATTAAGGACTAAGCAAACTTATTTTACGTATTCTTAAAGAATTATTCTTGCGATTATAAGATCTGACTGAAATAGTTACTGTCTTATTTCTAAATTTGTTATAAAGAGATATATGGGTGGTTAGTGATATTATAGCTAGAATACAATTTTCTATTTTTAAATTTTAGTAATCTCCCTTGTAACAATATTAGATGTTTATTTCCCCTACTTGTTACTTATCTGTTTTTCTTTTAGACGTCTAGTAATTCCGCAGAATGGTTGAGCATAAGTATTATTACTAAGTGTAGTGATCAATCAAGGCATTACCATCATGTTATTATTATATTTTAATATTCTCTTTTTTATGTTGCATATCCCTTACAAGACGTTGCAGTCATCCCTATCACCTAGTTCGGTCGGTCGGTCGGTCGGTCGGTCGGTCGGTCGGTCGGTCGGTCGGTCGGTCGGTCGGTCGGTCGGTCGGTCGGTCGGTCGGTCGGTCGGTCGGTCGGTCGGTCGGTCGGTCGGTCGGTCGGTCGGTCGGTCGGTCGGTCGGTCGGTCGGTCGGTCGGTCGGTCGGTCGGTCGGTCGGTCGGTCGGTCGGTCGGTCGGTCGGTCGGTCGGTCGGTCGGTCGGTCGGTCGGTCGGTCGGTCGGTCGGTCGGTCGGTCGGTCGGTCGGTCGGTCGGTCGGTCGGTCGGTCGGTCGGTCGGTCGGTCGGTCGGTCGGTCGGTCGGTCGGTCGGTCGGTCGGTCGGTCGGTCGGTCGGTCGGTCGGTCGGTCGGTCGGTCGGTCGGTCGGTCGGTCGGTCGGTCGGTCGGTCGGTCGGTCGGTCGGTCGGTCGGTCGGTCGGTCGGTCGGTCGGTCGGTCGGTCGGTCGGTCGGTCGGTCGGTCGGTCGGTCGGTCGGTCGGTCGGTCGGTCGGTCGGTCGGTCGGTCGGTCGGTCGGTCGGTCGGTCGGTCGGTCGGTCGGTCGGTCGGTCGGTCGGTCGGTCGGTCGGTCGGTCGGTCGGTCGGTCGGTCGGTCGGTCGGTCGGTCGGTCGGTCGGTCGGTCGGTCGGTCGGTCGGTCGGTCGGTCGGTCGGTCGGTCGGTCGGTCGGTCGGTCGGTCGGTCGGTCGGTCGGTCGGTCGGTCGGTCGGTCGGTCGGTCGGTCGGTCGGTCGGTCGGTCGGTCGGTCGGTCGGTCGGTCGGTCGGTCGGTCGGTCGGTCGGTCGGTCGGTCGGTCGGTCGGTCGGTCGGTCGGTCGGTCGGTCGGTCGGTCGGTCGGTCGGTCGGTCGGTCGGTCGGTCGGTCGGTCGGTCGGTCGGTCGGTCGGTCGGTCGGTCGGTCGGTCGGTCGGTCGGTCGGTCGGTCGGTCGGTCGGTCGGTCGGTCGGTCGGTCGGTCGGTCGGTCGGTCGGTCGGTCGGTCGGTCGGTCGGTCGGTCGGTCGGTCGGTCGGTCGGTCGGTCGGTCGGTCGGTCGGTCGGTCGGTCGGTCGGTCGGTCGGTCGGTCGGTCGGTCGGTCGGTCGGTCGGTCGGTCGGTCGGTCGGTCGGTCGGTCGGTCGGTCGGTCGGTCGGTCGGTCGGTCGGTCGGTCGGTCGGTCGGTCGGTCGGTCGGTCGGTCGGTCGGTCGGTCGGTCGGTCGGTCGGTCGGTCGGTCGGTCGGTCGGTCGGTCGGTCGGTCGGTCGGTCGGTCGGTCGGTCGGTCGGTCGGTCGGTCGGTCGGTCGGTCGGTCGGTCGGTCGGTCGGTCGGTCGGTCGGTCGGTCGGTCGGTCGGTCGGTCGGTCGGTCGGTCGGTCGGTCGGTCGGTCGGTCGGTCGGTCGGTCGGTCGGTCGGTCGGTCGGTCGGTCGGTCGGTCGGTCGGTCGGTCGGTCGGTCGGTCGGTCGGTCGGTCGGTCGGTCGGTCGGTCGGTCGGTCGGTCGGTCGGTCGGTCGGTCGGTCGGTCGGTCGGTCGGTCGGTCGGTCGGTCGGTCGGTCGGTCGGTCGGTCGGTCGGTCGGTCGGTCGGTCGGTCGGTCGGTCGGTCGGTCGGTCGGTCGGTCGGTCGGTCGGTCGGTCGGTCGGTCGGTCGGTCGGTCGGTCGGTCGGTCGGTCGGTCGGTCGGTCGGTCGGTCGGTCGGTCGGTCGGTCGGTCGGTCGGTCGGTCGGTCGGTCGGTCGGTCGGTCGGTCGGTCGGTCGGTCGGTCGGTCGGTCGGTCGGTCGGTCGGTCGGTCGGTCGGTCGGTCGGTCGGTCGGTCGGTCGGTCGGTCGGTCGGTCGGTCGGTCGGTCGGTCGGTCGGTCGGTCGGTCGGTCGGTCGGTCGGTCGGTCGGTCGGTCGGTCGGTCGGTCGGTCGGTCGGTCGGTCGGTCGGTCGGTCGGTCGGTCGGTCGGTCGGTCGGTCGGTCGGTCGGTCGGTCGGTCGGTCGGTCGGTCGGTCGGTCGGTCGGTCGGTCGGTCGGTCGGTCGGTCGGTCGGTCGGTCGGTCGGTCGGTCGGTCGGTCGGTCGGTCGGTCGGTCGGTCGGTCGGTCGGTCGGTCGGTCGGTCGGTCGGTCGGTCGGTCGGTCGGTCGGTCGGTCGGTCGGTCGGTCGGTCGGTCGGTCGGTCGGTCGGTCGGTCGGTCGGTCGGTCGGTCGGTCGGTCGGTCGGTCGGTCGGTCGGTCGGTCGGTCGGTCGGTCGGTCGGTCGGTCGGTCGGTCGGTCGGTCGGTCGGTCGGTCGGTCGGTCGGTCGGTCGGTCGGTCGGTCGGTCGGTCGGTCGGTCGGTCGGTCGGTCGGTCGGTCGGTCGGTCGGTCGGTCGGTCGGTCGGTCGGTCGGTCGGTCGGTCGGTCGGTCGGTCGGTCGGTCGGTCGGTCGGTCGGTCGGTCGGTCGGTCGGTCGGTCGGTCGGTCGGTCGGTCGGTCGGTCGGTCGGTCGGTCGGTCGGTCGGTCGGTCGGTCGGTCGGTCGGTCGGTCGGTCGGTCGGTCGGTCGGTCGGTCGGTCGGTCGGTCGGTCGGTCGGTCGGTCGGTCGGTCGGTCGGTCGGTCGGTCGGTCGGTCGGTCGGTCGGTCGGTCGGTCGGTCGGTCGGTCGGTCGGTCGGTCGGTCGGTCGGTCGGTCGGTCGGTCGGTCGGTCGGTCGGTCGGTCGGTCGGTCGGTCGGTCGGTCGGTCGGTCGGTCGGTCGGTCGGTCGGTCGGTCGGTCGGTCGGTCGGTCGGTCGGTCGGTCGGTCGGTCGGTCGGTCGGTCGGTCGGTCGGTCGGTCGGTCGGTCGGTCGGTCGGTCGGTCGGTCGGTCGGTCGGTCGGTCGGTCGGTCGGTCGGTCGGTCGGTCGGTCGGTCGGTCGGTCGGTCGGTCGGTCGGTCGGTCGGTCGGTCGGTCGGTCGGTCGGTCGGTCGGTCGGTCGGTCGGTCGGTCGGTCGGTCGGTCGGTCGGTCGGTCGGTCGGTCGGTCGGTCGGTCGGTCGGTCGGTCGGTCGGTCGGTCGGTCGGTCGGTCGGTCGGTCGGTCGGTCGGTCGGTCGGTCGGTCGGTCGGTCGGTCGGTCGGTCGGTCGGTCGGTCGGTCGGTCGGTCGGTCGGTCGGTCGGTCGGTCGGTCGGTCGGTCGGTCGGTCGGTCGGTCGGTCGGTCGGTCGGTCGGTCGGTCGGTCGGTCGGTCGGTCGGTCGGTCGGTCGGTCGGTCGGTCGGTCGGTCGGTCGGTCGGTCGGTCGGTCGGTCGGTCGGTCGGTCGGTCGGTCGGTCGGTCGGTCGGTCGGTCGGTCGGTCGGTCGGTCGGTCGGTCGGTCGGTCGGTCGGTCGGTCGGTCGGTCGGTCGGTCGGTCGGTCGGTCGGTCGGTCGGTCGGTCGGTCGGTCGGTCGGTCGGTCGGTCGGTCGGTCGGTCGGTCGGTCGGTCGGTCGGTCGGTCGGTCGGTCGGTCGGTCGGTCGGTCGGTCGGTCGGTCGGTCGGTCGGTCGGTCGGTCGGTCGGTCGGTCGGTCGGTCGGTCGGTCGGTCGGTCGGTCGGTCGGTCGGTCGGTCGGTCGGTCGGTCGGTCGGTCGGTCGGTCGGTCGGTCGGTCGGTCGGTCGGTCGGTCGGTCGGTCGGTCGGTCGGTCGGTCGGTCGGTCGGTCGGTCGGTCGGTCGGTCGGTCGGTCGGTCGGTCGGTCGGTCGGTCGGTCGGTCGGTCGGTCGGTCGGTCGGTCGGTCGGTCGGTCGGTCGGTCGGTCGGTCGGTCGGTCGGTCGGTCGGTCGGTCGGTCGGTCGGTCGGTCGGTCGGTCGGTCGGTCGGTCGGTCGGTCGGTCGGTCGGTCGGTCGGTCGGTCGGTCGGTCGGTCGGTCGGTCGGTCGGTCGGTCGGTCGGTCGGTCGGTCGGTCGGTCGGTCGGTCGGTCGGTCGGTCGGTCGGTCGGTCGGTCGGTCGTCGGTCTGTCGGTCGGTCGTCGGTCTGTCGGTTAGTTAGTCGCGGCTCCAACTTCACGGCAACGGTTCGTTCCCATTATGCTCCATTCCTGTGCTAGTGAATATCACACAAAATGCTCCTCACTGCCCAATGTGAAAAGTGGATCGGCAAGTCAACAGCCCGCACATGTATACTGTGCATAATGCCACCTACAGAATGCCAACACAAAAGTACAAAAGTCCTCCATGAAAAAAAAACAGTTCATCGTCGTTGGAATCGGCAGTCACCAGAAAGACTTCATTGACCGGGTTTCATCCCACATGGGTTGGTCTCTTTCCACAGGGTGACCCGCCGAAAGCACCGCACAAAGCACGAACTCCGTTGCGCCAGCAACTACTCACAGGAGTCTCCTGAAAAATGCACTCGTAACCCGAAAAGGCAAACCAGTCAATTCAGCGACAACCGCCATTGTTCCGAACATGCAGCCTCTTTTGACTCGGTTTCATCCCACATGGCTCGGTCTCTTTCCACAGGGCGACCCGCCGAAAGCGCTGCACAAAGCACGAATCCTATCGCCTAGGCCAGTGGTAGGGTTGCCAGAGATGTGGGCACCAAAAGGAGGGCATAAAAAGACAAAAAAGAGGACAAAGGAGGACATATTGAATGTTTCATTTGAATCGTTCCAGATTAAACCAACGATCACTACAATTTTATTACAGTAGCTGCCAGTAAGTGTATCTTACTCTTAGTGAATCAGTTAGTTAGTTAGTTAGTTAGTTAGTTAGTTAGTTAGTTAGTTAGTCGCGGTTCCAACTTCACGGCAACAGGTCGTCCCCATTATGCTCCGTTCCTGTGCCAGTGAATATCACACAAAATGATCCTCACTGCCCAATGTGAAAAGTGGATCGGCAAGCCAACAGTCCGCACAGGTACATTGTGCATAATGCCGCCGCCAGAATGCAGACACAAAAGTCCTCCATGAAAAAGACAGTTCATCGTCGCTGGAATCGGCAGTCACCAAAAAGACTTCACTGACCCGGGTTTCATCCCACATGGCTCATTCTCTTTCCTCAGGGCGACCCGCCGAAAGCGCCGCAGAAAGCACGAATCCTATCACCTAGGCCCGGTGATGGTGACAATGATGGTGGCAGCATTCGTACCCGTAGAAGTAATCCTTGACCTTGCTGATGGCAGATTGTTGTTGTTATTATTACTGATGTTGAATATTATTGCGCCTGATATTTGAAATTGAAGATTCCGCGCCCGAACTATTTTTAGTAACATTATTATTACATCATGCCCGCACACTCTTAATGCCAGTTGAAGGTCACATGACGTCCAACGTTTTCAATTCGTTTTTTTTAGTCTACTCAAAACAGTAACAACATTTGTTACGGTTGCTGGTAACTTAGTATAATCCAACCATGAAATATTCAGTAATATATTAACTGTCTTAGTGTATTCATCCGCTGTGTGTTGCTGATTCACCAACTGGGAGGAAAACCAGACAGTTGCTTTACAAAATAGAAAACAGTTTATTTGAATAAGTAGTTTTTTCGCTGCTGGTCTCTCTGGCCGAGGAGTTACACCGCTTTCTCCGTAATCCCGTTTATCACGCAGTCTCGTAGCGGGCGAGAACTGGGAGCGGGTCGTCCTCCGCTGGTGACTTGTGGGATAAATGAGCCGGCCGCTCAGAAAGCAATGGCAAACTACTGAGCGTAATCTTGCCAAGAAATCAACAGACAGCTGAAAGATGCTGCTATTGACAACGATGTCCTGTAAAGGATATGCGAATTAAAACCCCAAAAAAAGTTTTTTCGCTGTCTGTTTTTTTTTCTTTCAAAATTTAAATAAACGTTTATTTAGTTTAAAAAATAACAGCTCGTATTTACAAGGTGCGTTGTGTGTATGGTGTGTGTGCGTGTGTGTGTGTGAGTGTGTGTGTGTGTGTTTGGGTGTGTGTGTGTGTGTTTTTACGTTGGCAAATACAACATATACACTCATATACACGTGATTATGTTACATTCATGGCATGGTGTAATTACTTACACATTACTTGTTGATGAGAATGGTGGAGCATTCATTTGCTCTTATGCATAGTAAACTCGTCCAATAGAAATTCTTTCATACTCCAAGTATTCTCATTCACACATAGTTTTATTTAAACAAGTTTAACGGTATCACTGAATCTTTCATACTCCAAGTATTCTCATTCACACTTAGTTTTATTTAAACAAGTTTAACGGTATCACTGAATCATTCATACTCCAAGTATTCTCATTCACACTTAGTTTTATTTAAACAAGTTTAACGGTATCACTGAATCATTCATACTCCAAGTATTCTCATTCACTTTTGCTTTCTGAACATGCTACATCTTGTATGTACCTACAATTTCCATACAGTAAACATCCCAACAAGTATCCCATTTTACAAAGTCAATTGGAAAACAGATATATATTGCGTTGCTTGAGAGCGCGCGCGAGAGAGAGGCACAGAGAGAGAAAGCAAAGTCTAAGTCTGCTGCATTAGGTAACAATCCAAAGTGCTGAATATTAAGAATATTTGACCTTTTACAGGCCGGACAAAAATTATTTCATAAAGAAAGAAAGATGCAAAGTTACTGCCGTTCAAAAGACAAATACATTTAATGTAATATCGTGGGGAATTTGAAAAACTATTTATAAATTTCCATATATCTAAAATAAAGCCTTAACTTTAACACGAATTTTAAAGATAACTTAAAATTAAATATAATTTTTATGCCGAAAAAGACTTTTTTCCATATTTCTATGACAATTTATAAAGAATAAGAAAAGTCAACAATAATTTAAATCACATAATACATTTATGATACGTTTAGTACTGTCCCTTGAAAAGACTGGCATGTCGTTATGTCCCCTACCTCTCATCATCAGGTGCCCTGCCAGCTGGCGTAGGCGTCCATGGCTCTCCACAGATCTCGGTCTTTGGTGTTCTGGATCAACTCTGCTGATGATATTCCTCTGTGCCACCGTCTCAACCCATCCAACATCATTTCTCTTGGTCTGCCTCTGCCTCTCTTCCCCTCGATCTTTCCAGTTGTCACGATATTCTCCAACATCTCTCTTCTCATCACATGACCAAAGAAAGCTGTTTGTCTCTTTCTTACTGTTGTATACAGTGTTCTAGTTTCATTAGCCTCTTTGAGGCAGTCGTTGTTAGTTACTCTGGCAGTCCAAGGAATTCGCAACATTCGTCTCAGAAACCACATCTCTGTTGCTTCTAAGTTCTTCATAATTTGTTCATTTACATTCCAAGATTCACTGCCATACCGCAAACCTGGTTTTATATAGCATTTCAGCACTCTTTCTTACATTCATTGATAGTGACTTATTGCATAAGATACTCTTCATTTTCTGAAATGCCGCTTTTGCCTGCCCTATTCTGATCTTAATCTCTGTTGTACATCTTCCATCTGATGTTATAAATGCCCCTAGGTATTTAAAATTATCCACTTGGTTAAGAATGTTCCCTTCTATTTCTATGTCACCGTTTGGTGTCACCATTTTCTTGATATCACCATTGTTACTCGTTTTCTTGATATTCGAGAGATCCTGTCTTTGCACTCTCTGTTACTACAATGTCCAACAATTGTTGTAGGTCTGTTGCATTATCCGCAACCAATACTGTGTCATCTGCATAGCGTATATTGTTTATATTATAACTTCCGATTAGTATTCCTGGCTTCGGGAGGGGGGGGGGGGGGGGGTAGAAAGAGAGAGAGAGAGAGAGAGAGAGAGAGAGAGAGAGAGAGAGAGAGAGAGAGAGAGAGAGAGAGAGAGAGAGAGAGAGAGAGAGATTAAGATTATTTCGAGATCGCGTTAATACTAAATCCGATTACTTGATATTATTTTTCCCTCCATACTTTACTATTCTGTACTTCTCGCCCTACTGAAATTCATTTTATAAAGCAAGTAGACCCAGAAATCACGTTTTATATAGACGTCTAGACTTTTTCTATTATTCATTCATTCATTCAGTAGCATGTCCTTTGCAGAACTTCGCTCCCATAACAACCTTCCGGAAAACCTCTCGATCATAAGTAAGATGCCCCGAGTCCGATACTCCCATCTGGAGATCATCCGCCACATCCTGCACCCATCTTCTCTTTGGCCTTCCTCTTCCTCTTTTCCCAGGCATATACCCCTCCATTATTGTTCTCTCCAATCTTTCGTGATGTTTCAAATGACCAAAATATTTCAATTTTCATTGTTTTATCGTCTTTAGTAGCCAACCTTCTTCAATATTCAGCTCTTGAAGTGTGGATGCATTTGTTCTTTACTTTACCCAAGATAATCTTAGAACTCGTCTATAGCATTTATTTTCAATGGCATTTATGCGCTGTTCAGCTTGTTTAGTAAGTGTCCAGGTCTCACAGGCGTATGTTGCAATGGGAAAGATGTGTTATTAAATTTAGCTTCCATTTTCACGTATACTGTGTAATTCCAATTCCAATTCCAATTATCAAAAACAAAAATTCCAAATTCGGCCTCGTTCAACCTGCTTCATCAGCTGTGGTTATTGTTGAGGTCCGTGGTTTTTGTGGGTTTATTCACCCTAATTCTTGTCTTGTGAGTCCTATCTCGGACTGGTTATGTATCGTTTGTGTCTGTGACGTCAGCTGGGGGATCGGTCGGCGGCTATCCTTTGTGCTCGTCTGTTCTTGTGGTTTTCTTTGTTGGTGTAGGCTCCTGGCTCGTCTGGCTTGACTGGCTGCAGTCCTTATAAGGACTTTTCGTTATCCCACTCCATGCATCGTAAGCTGGGGGATCGTTCGGCGGCTGTCCTTTGTGCATGTTTCCTCTTGTTGTTTTCTTTGTTGGCGCAGGCTCCAGGCTTGACTGGTTGCAGTCCTTAAAAGGACTTTTTATTTGGTATTTTTGTCTTCTCAATTGTGAAGTAACTGTAGAAGCTTTTCGATGTGATATGCCTCCTTGCGCTTTCTTTCAGTCCGCTTCCCACGTTTGAGTTCTTGCTGTCTTTTGCTTGCTTCCTCCGAGCTCAGCCATGGGATGATTTCTCCGTCTTCAATGTAGTAGTGCCATGTGTATTCGTCTGCGAGTTTTATGTCTGGCATTGTGGCGGTACTGCAGGACATTGGTTTCCCGTTAAGTTTCTTGTACTTCTTTTCTTTTTCTTCCATGCGCTTTCTGTATTCCTCGCACTTGAGTTCGTAATGTCTCGTTATCTCAGGGAACATTATTTCTATTTCTGGCCTCGGGACGTCCTCTATGCCGACGTCAGGGTGCTCATCTCGGTTTTCTTCGGATGTCTGGTGGGATATTGGCTTCCCTTTGAATGATTCGGGCGTCGTGGTTGGGCTGCTGGCTTTCGCTTGTGATTCTGGCTCGGTCTCTTGGTTTTCATCCTGCGATTTCTCTGTAATTTCTTGTTCGGCTTCTGTAGTTTTGTTTCGGAGTATTTCCATTTCAGCTTTCTGTAGTTCTCGCTCTGATTTAATGGTTTGTAGGATCTCTTCATTCTCCTTCTTAATCAGTGCCATATGTTCTACTTCTTGCTTGATGTTTTGCTGAATCTCCTTCATTTCCGCCAGTAGTTTTTCGTTGTCGTTATTCGGGGTTGGCGTCAGCAGTGCCTTGACTTGTCTCTTCAACTCGTCTATCTGTTTTTTAAGTTGATCTCTTTCGGCTTGTGCTATACCCGTGGCTGTCTCTCCCCTTCGCATTGCTTCCTTGACTGATGTATTCGTGGTAGTTGCGATCTTTAAGGCATCTCTGTGTCGTTGTAGGTACGGACAGCCCAAGTATCTTGCTCAATGCTTGCCCAGGCAGTTGGCGCACTTTCTTTTGTTGTTAGGGGCTCTGAAGTCCGTGTCCAGCTTGGCCAGCGGACACTCCTTGAAGGCGTGGTGATCGGCGCAGTAACCGCAGGTTTCTGTCTTACTGCGGCATATTGTTCTGCTATGGCCGGCCTTCTGACATCTGGAACATTGGTTGACTCTAGGGATGAATCTCTCTGGTTGCTGCATTCTGTTGTTGATTGATACTGTTATCGGCATCTCGCTGCCCTCCGATATCACCACCGCCAAGGTTGTAGGTATCTTGGAATAGGTTAGGAGCCGCTCCGCCTTCAAGAATAGGATGTGAAGATAGAGAATCTTCACATCTCTTCACGTAGCTGCTTCAGGATTTCTTCATCTGTCAGCTCCACATAGATCCGCTTGACAACCCAACGGACTGTTTTTGAGTCGGAGTTCCCGGCTCTGGTGGATTTCTCCTCCTTCATCTCTGGTGTCTTGATTCTTGTCTGAGTTGGCTGAAACACAGAAAGCAGAGGTCTATGGGTCACTGGCGAAGTTAAGGCTCACCAAAGGTACATATAAAGTGTACATGTACCTTTGACAATAGAATATATCACATAATAAGGTTTGCAAATTATATATATAGGGCCGGCCTAAATAAACAGCCTAGTGCAGTGTTTTTCAATCGGAGTTCCGCGAGTGGCAGCCAGGGGTTCCGCCGGATCAGACCGAAATCCTGCCCATGTGATTTATTACATAAAGTATGACAGGCACTTGAATCATGGCCCAGAGTTCCTTGAGCAACGTAAACATTTGCGTAAGGACCTGCTCCAGCAGAAAGGCTGAAAAACACTGGCCAAGAGACCAGCTCGATTAACACCTTGACCGGGGAATTTTTCTAAGGTGGGGATAATATTTTCGTAATAACCTGACGTTTCTATGGCATTTTATTCTGTGTTTTCCACTTTATTGTCTCTATTCACACTTGTAGTTCACTTACCTATCACTGTCAAACAAATAAATCCTTGCTACAACCTATAAAATGGACGACAGGCAAAATTAAGTAAATATTTCTTGAGCGTCGGACCTGTGTTAACAGCCAAACGCATCTGGAGTCGGAAAGGATGCGTGTTTATGTGTGTTGGCGGGGAAGGACTTGGGATGGCGCGAAATAAGCAAACATTACAATGAACAAGAAAATATAGATACAATAATTTAAAATTGAAAATAGTAAACTTAAGGCACATAGCAGCCAGGAGGTCTCCGTACTTGTGAAGATCTCCTGGTATTCTCAACATAATATTTAAATTTAAATTGTATCACAACGTCTCGTGTTCCATACATTTATCAAACAAATTCTAATACCGTCGGCGGGCCTGATGAACTTACCGGACCCAACCGCGGGCCATAGTTTGGTGACCCCTGACCTAGGCCATAGCCACCAGTCACACCACTCACCTTCTCGCTGCTACTTTGGCGTTGAAATCCCCGAGGATGAGTCATTTCAAATTTTTACACTGGTCCTCGGAAATTTCTAATTCGTTATAATGTTATATCATCCAAGAAGCCCTGGGCATGAAAACGTAAGGCGGAGAAATTCATTGGCATGGAGAATCTTTCGCATTTACTGAACCCTTGCCTTCTACAAATCCACATTGTTCTTCTCCTATTTATATATCCATTATCGTTGATACACCTAAATTTGTTTTCCTCTCCTCCAGAATGGTTTATGCTACATTTCTCGGAAGTTATAATGCCCTCTGGTCTCACATGTACCTAACTTACTGTAATCAAAGTTTGGGATGCGCGTGATTAATTTTCTTTAAATTTTGTGTTGCTCTAGGGGAGGCCAGGTAAAAAAAAATAAAATGGTTTTTCCCCCAAATGGGGGAAGTTTTATTTTTTAACGTTTATTTCATAAAAAGCAATGTATATTTACAAGGTGTAATGTGTGTTTCTTTTGTTTGTGTATATTACAGAGCGTTGCCGTTTGTTAGTGTTAAGTGTCACATTGTGAATAAAACAAATACATACATATAAACAGTTATGATAATATCACATTTATGGCATAGTGCATGTAGATACACATTCCTTGCATATGCTTCACTTCCACTTCCGCAAGCGGAATGCATGTAACACCTGTCCATCTCTCCCTCTCCTCTCTCTCTCTCTCTCTCTCTCTCTCTCTCTCTCTCTCTCTCTCTCTCTCTCTCTCTCACACACACACACACACACACACACAATCTCGTGCTTTCTGGAGACCGCAGTACATTAAATGCCCCGCGCTTGGACAATAAACTTTAAACTATCATTACCATTAAAATGTGGCTTCTTTGTAATTTCTGGGTCACTTAGCTACCGAGGTGAAGATCGTTGGTGTTGTTGCCTGATGACAAATTACAGGGTGACGATCTAGTCCATGATACCTTTTGTTTGAGGGAAAAGAATCAGAGATGTACTATTAGCATTTAGAGTCCATGACCTGTCCCCAGGGAGATAATTGGTCCAAAGTTGTGATAGTGTCTGGGTTTCATATACAATGGGAAGGACTTAACACCTGACCACTAAAAGCCACCTTAGCTTACTGGGTACTTAAAGGGCTCATTCTATTTGTTTATACATGGTGGTGCATATTTTTCTTTTGAAACATATCATTACCATATAACATCATGTTAATACTTAAGATATCGCCTTGGTTTACAGGCTGCTACTCGCACGCGCACACACACACACAAACACATACACACACTCATACACATGCGCGTGCAAATTCATGCACACACCACACACACACACACACACACACACACACACACATCTGCATTTACTCACATACGCATACATATATTATTGCCAACGGCACAGACACACATCCACAAAATATTTCATGTTGCACATTCAAATATAATAATGGAAAATTTATAATAATAGTAGCAGTAATAATAATAGTATTATTAATAATAATAATATAATTGTAAGATTATTAATACCGTCAATAAACACATTTACAGTTGTAGTATCCTTTGTTTAAAAAAAGTTATTTGCTTCTTCTGTAATATGTGCTGTCTTCAGCCAAATCTTTTACGAGATTTGCGCTTGTGGGGCTAAGATTAGAATGTTTGCGACTTTTTGTTGATAAAGTTGTTGGACAATTTCTTTGTTGATTGTTCTGTAATTGTATAATGCTTTGTTTCTTAATGTCCATATAAGATTTCTGTACTCTGCTAATAGAACAAGTAGCTTTGTGTGGATGTCTTGTGTGGAGTAAGGAATGGAATTTATCATGATTGCTTTGTAAACATCTGTGCTTTGTTTCATATGAGTGTTTAGGATGTTTTGTAGGAGATTTCTTGTTGGCATGATTGTGTTGCATTAGTAATAGATGTGTTCTTCTGATTCTTGGACGTTCCGTCTACAAAGCTGACACTGTAGTATTTGTTTAGTTATTTTTGCTGTTCTCTCTGTTGTTGGGGTCATGCTATAAATAAGCCAATATGTAATTTCCTTTGCTTTTGGAGTAATCTGCTTGTTGTAAATATTAGAGAAAATTTCGGTATAATCATTTATGACATATCTGTGTCCTCTTTTAATTCTGAGATGTACTGGAGTTGCTTGTAGTTTAGCTAAATGCTTGTAGATTGTATGTGTTTTCTTGTAGAGTAATTTTTCGTGTCCTTTAATAGTTGAAATACATGTTTTGTAAAACGTTGGGAGAGTGCCAAAGTGATATGAGGATGTATTCCTGGTAGGTTTTACATAAGATAGCCTAATTCCAATATAATAGTGTGCTAAAGGGTGTTTCTCTGGGTGTTGTAGGATTTCACCTATGTGTTTGATCCTAAGTGCTTGTATTTTGGTTGTTATGTCTTGGAGGGCGATACCTCCATCTTTTTTGTCTTGCATGAGTGTAGTATAATTGATACTGTAGATGGTGCTGCCAAACACAAAGCGTCTAACCTCTTTGGTTATGTTTGTGACAGTCTGACGTGGAGGATCTAGGACTGTGCACAGATATAGTATTTTTGGAATTATATATGTATTAACAATGGTACTTCTACCAAATATGGTAGTTGTTTTGTATTTGTACCTCTGTAACATATCTGTTATTTTCTTCTCTAGATTTTGCCAAGTGTCTGTGTGTGTCTGATTTGGTTGACATGGGAAGACTATTCCGTATAATTTTATAAGATTGTTTGATGTTAAGTCAAATGGAAAATCCGACTTATTTTTCCATTTACCCAAGCCCATTATAGTCAATTTTTGGACTTTTAATTTTGCCCCACTCCCTTTGCCGAAAAACGAGAACGTCTCCAAAATGATCCGCACATATTTTTCAGTTGTCGGAAAGAAAATGGTATCGTCCGCATAAGCACGCAGCTTTTGTCCACCTTTCCCTGGTATGAACGTACCCCTGACATTGAAGTCCTGTCGTATCTTTTTCAGAAGTGGCTCTAGGGCGACAACGTCCAGTAATGGGGACAAGGGACATCCCTGTCTCACTGACCTAGTCAACCTGAAAGAATTTGTTAGGGTATGGTTTAATAGAATCCGACTTTCCGGTTTTAAATATAAAATTTGGATCCATGTCCGAAAATAATTTCCCACGTTGCAGTGTGAGAGAGTTTTGTGGAGGTATGAGTGAGATATTCTGTCGAATGCTTTTTCTTGATCAAAAGAGATAATTGAGGACTGACAGTTTTTCAGATGTGTGTAGTTGATGATGTCCCTTATGAAGTGTGTGTGTTTCTGGATATTCCGGTGTTGTACACTACATTGCTGGTCTTCATGAATGAGAGTTGCCATTACTGGTTTCGATTTATTCGTCAAAGTCTTTGTTAACATCTTGTAGTCTACGTTTAAAAAGCGAGATCGGTCTGTAACTCTTTAAAAGTTCTCCTTCGGAATAAGAGTGATGTAAGACGTGTTGAAACTGGATGGGAGTTCTTGTTTGTGGAAAGATTCAGTTAGTAAAAGGGGACCTACAAGAGGAAAGAAAAATTGATAGAATTTAGCGGTAATACCGTCAGGGCCAGGCGATTTGCCCTTCTGCATTCCGTGAACCGCTTGTGTTATATCTGTTAGTGTTAATTCAGTATCTAGTGTTAGTTTCTGTTCCTCTGTGAGTTGTTTTGTGAATTTTATAAAGTTTTCTTGTACGTGCGCCTGTGTGTTTTCTTCTGTGTAAAGGTTCTTATAATAATCTTCAAAGGCTAAGGCTATTACTATTTGTTGTGGCTCGACTTGTATATTTCCTTCCTTGTCAATTATCTGGCCTATCTGTCTACTGCGCTGTATGTTTTGTTCTAAAGCAAGGTATCGTTTACTCGGTATCTCTTGTGTTATAGTTTGTAACTTTGTTCGTAGTAAAGCCCTCTGAAATCGGTGATGTCTGTGGAGATCTAATTCTTCCTGTAATGCTATGATGTGTGGTGAATTTTTGTCTGTCTGTAGTAAGAGCTTAATTGCATTTTCCAATACTTTTTCTTGTTGTAGTTTTTGCTTGTGTATTACTGCTGCTAGTGTTTGAGTTCTCTCTCGTATAGTTTGTTTAAGTGTTTCCCAGAGTTCTCGCGCTTTACCCTCCGGTATATCGCTTGTGTATGTGAGGATCAGTTTTGTTATGCAATCTACATAGTCCTGATTTTGTAAAAGTGTGCAGTTAAATTTCCAATGGGGAGATCTTCTAAAATGTGTTGTCGCTTGTACTGTGTTTATTGTTGCAACTACAGCCTTATGATCTGTGAAGTTCATTGTCTCTTATAAATGCTTGACTTGTGTTATGCTGATGTGTTATGGGCGCTTAAATTCTATCTAATCGCGGCGCTCTGTTATGTGCATTGTTTGTGTGTGTGTATCTGTTCCATGGGGATGCATCTGCCTGTATGCGTCTGTCAGCCTATGTATATCTAAAATTGTTTGCAATGTGTCTAACTGATGTTCCTCCTCCCCTGTTGTGTTTCTAATTTGCATTCTTACATCTCCATTTATAAGGTCATGCGCCGAAAGTACGCAATAAAAATCACCCCCTAAAATTATGTTGTGACCTCGATATGAGAGTGATAATAAATTTTCCAGTGTTTGGTAGAAGGGCGGCTGATTTCTGTAGTCAGGCGGTGCGTGTATTTTGACAATAGTGTATTTATGTATGTTATATCCCACCTGTACTATAGCTATCCTACCCTGGCAGTCCCTGTCCTTCTCTATAATCTGCCACCTATCCGATGTCTGTATTATTGCTGTACCCAATCCGATATGTTGAGTACTAAGACTAAAATATGAGTGTCTTAGACCTAAGCATGTTGTGATATATGATGGGTGTTCGTCGGTGTTAACGTTAGTTTACTGTATGAGTATAAAATCAGGTTTATATTTGTGTATGAGTGGTATAAGATGATTAATTTTGGATCTTATACCTCGAATGTTAATACTCATTATTTTAATCTCCGCTGTCATTTTTGTTGTAATATAAGAAACGGTTGAGTATAATTATATTTCTTGTTTCAAACTGTCTGTATTCGTGTTATCATTTCTGCAGATATTCAGTAGATTCCTTCGCCGGGCTTGAAATATCTAAGTCTAAATCGAGGCGTGGAGAAGAATCTGACAGCTTTCTTTGTCGTGGTGGTGTGTTGATGTTATCACAGTCTCTCCCGGTCATGGCGCTGGTCGTTATCTGTTCAGTATAATTACTTACACATTTCTTTTTGTTTGACCTGTGCGCTTCAGGCGGTGTAGGGTAGTCGTGGTTGTTGAGGGGCGGCAGCGTGGTAACAGGCGTTTGGCGGACTGGAGGTGTCGAGCTCTCACCGTCAGACAGGCTCTTGGTTTAGCGTCCCCTTTTCCTACCGACCAGCTGGAAACCGTCTTCATCCTCCTGACTATGTTGATCTGTCTGGGAGTTCGAGGTGGCTTTTTGTGCCAGTCTAGGTCCGTTCTGGGTTTGTACGTTGGCCGGACATTTATTACTCCAGTGGGAGTCTTTCCCACAGACTGTACACGCCGTAAGGCGCCCCTGAACTGTGATAAAGAGACGGTGTATCTTATCTTCTACCCCGTCCAACTCCATGTCCACGTAATGTGGCAGAGGTTCTTTCGGGTTGCATAGAAGTAACCACTTATCCGTGCTGTTTTTAAGTTTATACACTTCAGCATGTATATCTCCCGAAATATCCGCGGATATTTGCTTCCCTGTCTCAATCTTTGCGGTTGTAGGCATCCAGTGAATCATAGCCTTGGTCTTTTCCTTCTCTATGTTTTCGATTACAATAGTTACTTTAGGATCATGCAGTTCATGCTTCATCCCGTGAAGCCGTTCATAATGAGCCGCCTTTGCTTCCGGTGTCAGCGTAGCGTACCATCTTTTAGGGTCCTCAAAACGGTAGATGGATTTTATCCCTTCCCTACCGATCCCACAAGGCCACCTCAAGACGCTCGCCATCAGCGAGTAGTTGAACCGGAATACATGAGGTCCTGATATAGAAAACACAAGTGTGTTCGCTTGATGGAACGCTCCTCCCTCGAAACCTTCACTTGTGTTGACTTTGACACGTTTAACAATTTGGTTTTCCATCTTCGATAATCCGTGACAGAGGAAATCTTCAATACGGATGCACAGATACAGATACACGTGGTGAAAACAATCGAAAACACTTCCACAAAATTGAAATCACTGATATGTTTGAATAATCCGTGAAAGAGAAAATCTTTAATCACACTTGTTTCACTGCGAGCCTCACTTCTGCTGGGTGGCGATAAATTTTACGTTCAAGCCAACAATCCCACCGTGGGAACTAACAGTCCCATTCACAGACTCTAATCTGGCAAAGACCATCAACAGGGACACGGAGGACACAGATGCAAGAGACTCGGCTGAGGCGTACATACAAGAAATCAGTAAGGACAACCTCATAATATACACAGACGGGTCCAAGAACGAGCAGGGAGAGGTAGGAGCAGGAGTAGTGGTCCCAGTCTGGAAGCTGAAGAAACAGTTCAAACTAACAGACCAGACAGCAGTATGCACGACAGAACTGGTAGCCATAACGAAAGGCCTGGAGACTGAGACTGTGTATATTAACAGACTCCCTGTCCTCAGTACAAACGCTCGGAAACTTCGCTAGAGGAAACAGACCCGACATAAAAGAGGAGATATTAGCGACAGCCACCAACCTCAGGTACATGGGATGCCAAGTAACCATCGGATGGATACCAGCTCACAGGGGTATCCCGGGAAATGAACAAGCAGACAGAGCGGCGAAACGAGGACTAACCAGCAGTAATAAAATCACCACAGGACTAGGTAAAGTAGAAGGGAAGAATATCGTCAAAATCTACATTCTCCAGGAATGGAGGAAAAAGTGGCGAGACAGCGCTAAAGGTCGCCATGCATACCAATTACTGGGTGAACCCAGCTACAAGCCACAAGTCAAGACCAACATGAAAGCACCGGCAAACAGACAGCTGTGGAGAAATCAGACTAGCTAACTGGAAAGACACAAGAGAAAACCCATTCTGCAGAGCATGCCTAGAAAACAACACCATTGAACACTATTTACTAGCATGCGACAAGTACAATAGTGAACGAAGGGAGCTGAGAGATCACTTCGTCAAAGCTGGGACTCCATTGACAATGACGGAGTGCCTACACACAAACAGCAACCCAGAAATACAGCGGCTGGTCAGACAGTTCATCTGCAGAACTGGGAAGGCCACATAACCTCCCTACATTGTATATATTTATATGTCTATAATGTTATTTTTTTTTAAATGTATGTGCGTATATATACACATATATCTTTAATTTAAAAAAAAAAAAAAACAACCTGAGTGGCGGGGTGAGTGGTAGGATGGTGAGTTGGCTCTTACGGAGGGCTCCTGATCGGGGATGACAGGGAGACCTGGTCGTCTTGTTGTCGCACCAACCCATACACCGATGACGAAAACAAGAAAGCGAACGTATAGGAAGACAGGCAGCTGACCGGGGGAACAACCTGAGACTGCACTTAAATTCTCTGCCTTTGCCAATATCTAGTCCGTATGAGAACTGAACGTGGCCGGGACCAGCCCCAGTGAGAACAACACAGCATACGACTAAAGAAAATAACCAGACAGCACAAAAGAACTTTATCCGACAAACAGAGCGGAACCAATAAAACCAGTATGAATTAGGACTCAACAATCCACACAACCACGGATCTCAACAATAACCGACGCTGATGAAGCAGGTTTGATGAGACCGAATTTTGAATTTTTTTTTTTTTTTTTTGAAAATTGCTATTGGAATTGGAATTGCTTCTCATTTTGGATGTCACACTTTGTTTTCACCCTTGTAAGATGCAGTTCTTAGTCTGTGTCTAGTACGTCTTTTCTTTTCGCAGGAGCTAAATATATCTAATTGTTAGCAATTCATATCAAAGTATGGGGTGGGGTGGTTAATTGCCTCTAAATTTTGTGTGGCCCTAGGAGGCCAGTAAAAAAATGTTTCCCTAAAGAGGGCATATTAGAACATAGTAAATAATCATCTGTCATTAAAAGTACAAACTTAATTATTAAATATAAATGACAAAGGCCAAAACTTGATTATAAAATTTAATTGCTTAAAGATCACAAACATATTTTATAATAATATTAACAGACTAATTGCAATTAATATTATATCTGACTTCAATTCTAACCGTTTCAATTACACAAAATAGAGGGAACATTTGTAAGTTAGATTATCATAGCATACTAGAAAAATTATTTACCTTTTCAAATTAAAGTAATCTCCCTTGTACAATATTAGATGATTATGTCCCCCACTCATTGCGTATCTCGGTTCTTTTTCTTTTAGATGACTAGTAATTCCGCAGAATGCTTGAACATAAGTATTAATAAGCGTAGTGCTCAATCTAGGCATTACTATCATGTTATTGTATTTTAAATATTCTCTATGTAAACGTAATTGCACCAGCATTTGGCATTGAGAGAGAGAGAGAGAGAGAGAGAGAGAGAGAGAGAGAGAGAGAGAGAGAGAGAGAGAGAGAGAGAGAGAGAGAGAGAGAGAGAGAGAGAGGGGAGAAGGAGGAGAGGGAGAGAACTATTTGATCAAAAGGAATGAAATTTACAAACATAAATGACACTTCCTTTAAACATAATATTTGCCTACATAAACCCCATAAACTTGCACGGCCTTTCGCCAGTGCGAAAATAAGTGCATACAGGCCTTGACTGTGCCAGACCAGGTTTTGTCCTGCTCACTTCGCCTATTAGTCGTCATCTCTCTCATCCCTTCCACCTAGTTAGTTAGTCAGTCAGTCAGTCAGTCAGTCAGCCAGCCAGCCAGCCAGTCAGTCAGTCAGTCAGTCAGTCAGTCAGTTAGTTAGTTAGTTAGTTAGTTAGTTAGTTAGTTAGTTAGTTAGTTAGTTAGTTAGTTAGTTAGTCGCGGTTCCAACTTCACAGCAACAGGTCGTCCCCATTATGCTCCGTTCCTGTGCCAGTGAATATCACACAAAATGCTCCTCACTGTCCAATGTGAAAAGTGGATCGGCAAGCCAACAGCCCGCACAGGTACATTGTGCATAATGCCGCCGTCAGAATGCCAACGCAAAAGTCCTCCATGATAAAGACAGTTCATCGTCGCTGGAATCGGCAGTCACCAGAAAGACTTCACTGACCCGGGTTTCATCCCACATGGCTCAGTCTCTTTCCTCAGGGCGACCCGCCGAAAGCGCCGCACAAAGCACGAATCCTATCACCTAGGCCCGGTGATGGTGACAATGATGGTGGCAGCATTCGTACCTGTAGAAGTAATCCTTGACCTTGCTGATGGCAGATTGTTGTTATTATTATTACTGTTGTTGAATATTATTGCGCCTGATATTTGAAATCGAAGATTCCGCGCCCGAACTATTTTTAGTAACATTATTATTACATCATTTCCACACACTCTTAATGCCAGCTGAAGGTCACATGACGTCCAACGTTTTCAATTCGTTTTTTTTTTTTAGTCTACTCAAAACAGTAACAGTATTTGTTACGGTTGCTGGTAACTTAGTATAATCCAACCATGAAATATTCTGTAATATATTAACTGTCTTAGTGTATTCATCCGCTGTGTGTTGCTGATTCACCAACTGGGAGGAAAACCAGACAGTTGCTTTTTTTTCTATATCCTTTACACGACATCGCTGTCAACATCAGCATCCTTCAGCTGATTGTTGATTTCTAGGCAAGATTAAAATAGAAAACAGTTTATCTGAATGAGTAGAGTTTGCACTGTTTTTTTTTAATTTTATTTTTTTTTGTAAATTTAAATAAATGCTTATTTCGTTTAAATCAGTTCAGTTATCAGTTCTGTTATCAGTTATCAGTTGGGGTATCTTCATTGCACTCTGGACATGTCCATAGGTGCTCAGATCCTTCCCCCAACATATGCATCAGCGTCCGGTGGCTAATAGTGCCAGTTCTGTGTTGGTTGACGAGGCGCTTTGTTTTCCCGATGTACCTCTCGCGTCTGGCTGTGCCGATTCTTACTCCCAAGTCTTTCATCCTGGACAACGATGTGGATTCACTGACGTCAAAGTCCTCTGTTCTCGCCATATCTTTGAGGACGTTAATAACATCGGCACGATCCATGGGCTGGCCATCTGCAGGGGGTGCAGAGCCAGCCAGTTTATCAGCTCGTTCATTTCCCTCGACTCCCGCATGTCCCGGGACGAAGATGAGGGTGACGTTACGGACAACAGACTTCCGCAGCGACTCAGTCCACTGTCTACGTACAGATCCAGCTTCGACCTTCTGAAATGCTAATTTTTATTGTTTCATTATCAATGAAATTACATCAC
This sequence comes from Cepaea nemoralis, assembly GCA_014155875.1. NCBI lineage: Eukaryota > Metazoa > Mollusca > Gastropoda > Stylommatophora > Helicidae > Cepaea > Cepaea nemoralis. The sequence continues at coordinate 22,507 of JACEFZ010006412.1, read as the reverse complement.
TCACATCATTACATCACATCAACTCTATTTCGTTTAAAAACAGACAGTATGTATTTACAAGGTGCGTTGTGTGAGTGAGTGTGTGAGTGAGTGAGTGAGTGTGTGTGTGTGTGTGTGTGTTTACTTTGGCGAATACAACATATACATTTATATACACGTGATAATATTACGTTTGTGACATGGTGTAATTACTTACAGATTACTTGATGATGGTGGAGCAATCATTTGCTCTCATTGCAGCGTTCGTATACTACTAAGATGGAAAATAGACCAAAGTAGATAAAAAATAGACTTCTACGAATTGAGAGTCTAACCACTGCTGAAGAAGCGATCAAAAGGCTTGCAATTCTAGACGGATGATCTCCAAAGTTCCAGAATGGATCACTGCTTCTAAACAGTGCCAGGCGGAAAGTTATGACGACCAACCGTACTTAAAGAAAGACGGTATGCCAATGGATTCCTGCTATCGTGACTGGATGAGTAATGACCCCCCCCCCCCCCCCCCCCACCGTCTAATTCATTCTCACACCAAGGAGATAGACAGAATTATATATATATATATATATATATATATATATATATATATATATATATATATATATATATATATATATATATATATATATATATATATATATATATATATATATATATATATATATATACCAGACGACCCGGCCAGGCTTCACCCAGCCCATAGCGGGGAGCGTCTCATTGAATTCAAATACATTTCTCTTAGTACACAGAGTACGCGTTCGGCCCCTGCTCCCGTTTCTGTTCCCGTTGCTCGTCTGTTTCTGATGCTGCCTTTCCCATTCCCGTTGCTCGTATATCAGTTGGATCCGCAGGAGTGAGAACAACATCTGTACAAAATTTCATCTCAATCGGATGGACCGTTCGGGAACGCATAAAGGACACACGCACACAAAGAAACATTACTGTTCATAACTAATTTCTGGTTTAATCAGAGAGTGAGTTCCCTTGGAGCAAGATGGCGGGCCTGTTTCTGAAGCTCGTAATGCATTTTTCTTTCATGCTTGATGAAAAGTTGTTGATTTTAAGCTCACAAGCTATGTTAGTTGGCTTCGCGGGAGTGACAACAACATCTGTACAAAATTTCATCTCAATCGGACGGACCGTTCGGGAACGCATAAAGGACAAACAAACAAACGAACGAACATTGTCTTGTATATATATATATATAGATATATAATTAGGCATAGACACAATCCTTTCAGTCGTCACACAATCGGATGATACTACTAGAGCTAATGTTAATAATGACAAAGTTGGGTTTGTTGAGTTAACAAAAATATAACAGACAATATTTATTTCTAAGAGCACTTCGTGAGACCCACGGGGTGCTCAAGGACACATAATGGATACGCAGATCCCTGGTTAACCTAAATTCTGATAGTTAAATGTTATTCAGTTCTATAGCTAAGTTCAGCTAGTGAAAATTTTAATCATTGAAATGTATATTGGCGCTAGCGGACATAAATTGGTGATTGCTGTGAAGTGGCAAACGGGATGTCTGCCACTTAATTTCTGGTCCTTGGCCTCCTGAATGGTAAGCTGGAATGTGCTGGTGGTCTGGGTAGTGGTATGCACACCACACTCGGCTGTATCAGTGTGAGTGGTCCGTAGCTCAGTCACCGGTCGTGACTACGGCTACTGTTGGTCTCGGTGTAGGCTCTGCGAATGACAATGAGAAGTGGTGAGCAATCCTTCAAGACAACTTTATAAATCTAACTCTTGTCAATGTCCTATAATGGCCTACACATGTCTCATACAGAAAAACTTCAATAGCATAGGCTATCTGTCTTTGCCTATTATACTTCCCTTTATACGCAATCAATAGCAGCACACTGATCTAATGAAAAACAGCACACAAAAGGTATTCTAATCCTCTTTATATTATTTAGATCGAATATGTATAACCACTCAGATGCTCTACGTCCAAGACTACTGTCCTAATAACATACATATTCTAAGTCATGATTAATCCTGGAAACACACGAACCACAATTCACACGATGAAGTAACATCGCACATTATTGGATGAATTAAATGGAATGACATAAACTCGTACCCACAACTACGATGTCACGATATGTACGACTGAACCATTAAATATATAAAATAACACAAGTCGTCTTCCTCAGGTATGAATTAACATCACATATTATCACATGAGACGAATGGAGATGGATTGTATCTGCAGCAAAGAACCTCAATGGCTCAGAACGCTGAAGAAGAAGAAGAAGAAGAAGAAGAAGAAGAAGAAGAAGAAGAAGAAGAAGAAGAAGAAGAAGAAGAAGAAGAAGAAGAAGAAGAAGAAGAAGAAGAAGAAGAAGAAGAAGAAGAAGAAGAAGAAGAAGAAGAAGAAGAAGAAGAATTATCAGATGAATTAAATATAATGAATTCAACTCACACGTTAAAACAATGACGCCATGGTCTACACGATTGAACCATTCAATCTAAGAACCACCACAAGTTATCTTCCATAGTTATGGCTTGTGCACTGGTGCACTGAAATGAGTGCTGTCATCAACCCGGAAAAGGCGGCTGTGTTGTGGTGCTCTCTGGACAACAGGATTGTGAGAGATGATACCCCAAGCCTCACGATAGATGGTAGAAGCGTCAACAGAGAGAACAAACTGAAGTATTTGGGAATCACATTTGACAGGAGTCTGTTCTTCAAGGACCATGTGGAGACGGTTGTGACAAGATCTCAAAAGGGACTCAATGCACTTAAAACTATGGCTGCAATGGACACAGAGCAGAGAATGCTCTTCACACTATACCAGCACTTGATCCTCTCAGTGATTGATTATGGACTAGGACTGCTCACTGTCTCAAAGAGTCACGCTGGTGAAATTAGAGCGCATACAGAATGAAGCTATGCGGGTCAGTCTGGGATGCACCAGAGACACTCCAGTAGTGTGTATGCATTACATCCTTGGTCTGCCTACTGTTGCTGGTAGGCACAAGTTGATGCAAGCGAAGGCATACCTCAGAGTAGCTGCAGACACAGATCACCCGTTGCATGAGGCGCTGGACGTAGTTAAGGGTCATAGACTGATAAGTGGGAAATCATGGATGGCTCAGGCGGAGGATACGATCAGACAGGTGTGCCCCTTGGAGAACATTAAGCGAGGAGAGGAGTGGGTCAGAGTGTCAGCCGTGCAGTCAGACTTGTGCAGAGTTATAATCACATTGAGCAGGGAGTACAGGGAGTGGCCAGCAGGGGCCACGGAAGTGGAAATTCAGCAACTAATTCAGGAAAATTCTCGCCCGGGTGATGTGATTATCTACACGGATGGGTCGGTGTTGAGAGGTAGGAGAAGTGCCTGGGGGTTCTTGGCAAAAACTAATGGTCGGCGTTTGGTGCAGGAGAGCCTGGCGTATAATGACACTACATCTAGCTTAAGAATGGAGGTGGAGGCGGTCAGTGCAGCTTTCCGATGGATAGAAAACACGATACATACACACATTGTGATTGTAACTGACTCAGAAAGCATGCTGAGAAGGGTGAGAACAGGCAAGCTTCGTGCAGAGTGGCTTGCTTCGCTTCGGAGATCATGGGTAGCAAGCATCACCTGGATCTTTTCTCCTGGGCATGCCGGTGTGCTGGGGAATGAACAGGCGGACAGATTGGCTGGCTCGGCAAAACTTGGTGGAGTATTGATGCATGACAAGGCAGATGTGGTTGCGGCCTTGTGGGAGCACGTGTACACCTTGGAGGAGCAAATGGATCACCATAGTCTGGTTAGAATGAGGCAGCGAGGAGTGACGAGGGGATCTGGCCGACGCTCGACGCTCAGAGGAAAGGCGAGACGGACATATAATCAGATTGCTACTGGAACTATTAGTGTTGGAACTCTTCGCTGGTTGCTGAGGATGGGGACGGAGCGCTTATGGGAATGTCCCGAATGCTGTGATGTCGGTTCCTAAATCAATCAATCAATCAATCAGTTATGGCTTGTAAGTCTAGCAATCACCTTCCTTATCCTCATTAAAACATAATTAATTATCCAGAAGATTTCCTAGCTAGGCTTAAGATTATTTTCACCATCAACACGAATGATATTAGGGCTGTAGAATTCCCCAAGGATTTGATCTTGTTAAGTGGGCGATATTGGACCACGTGTTAGTAATCTGCCTATGGGTGAGGTAAAGATTAATAAATAACAATTAAGTGTAACTTATCTAATCTAATTCCTTCTACTACCATATATATTATTTAAAGAAATATATTAGTTCCTATTCTAAGCACATACTTAATATATCTTAACTCTAATCGTCTACTGAGTAAATCGGGTTTCATTTCAGCCGGTCGGCATCTTTTATTTTCGATTATTAAGCCTTGTGATCTAGGCATCAATCAATCTTCTAAATTTTTCTGCTTGTTGCTGGGCTCTACTATCTCTTCTATCCTGCATATTGTAAACAAGTGATCTTTTCTAGTTCATTAATAGGCGTTGTCTTCAGGCTTCCAGTTATGAGTCGCATTCCTTGATTTTGGACTCTACTTATTTTGTTAAAGATTGACTTAGCTGCTGTTGTCTAAGCTGCGATGCCATATTCCAGTACTGGCCTCACCCGTCCAGCATATAACTTCTTGATAACTTTCTCATCTGCTCCCCACATTGTACCAGCAAGCTTTTTCATTATTGCCATTCTTTGCCTTGCTCTTGTTCGACTTTTCTCAACCTGTGTCTTCCATGTCAGGCGACGATCAAAGATGACTCCTAGATACAAGGGGCTTCTCATAAGTCTTTAGCCTGACCATGAAGGAGTAGGCGGAGAAAATTGAAATTTGGCACAGTGCTTATTCCTTCTCAATGTAGCCACCACCCGAATTTACGCATTTCTGCAATCTCTGCGTGACCTTGAAAAGACCTTCAGAATAAAACAACCTAAACCAGTCATCACAAGCCAGTATGACATCTTCATCACTGTCAAAACGATTTCCTTTCAGTTTTTTTTTTTTAGGTTTTGGGAAAAGAAAAAAAAAGTCTGATGGAGCCAAATCTGGAGAATATAATGGGTGTAGAAGAATGTCAATATTCAAATCGTTGGCAGTTTGCAAGACAATCCGTGCTTTATGGGAGGGCGCGTTGTATTGAAGCAAAGGCTGAATTTGCGAACACGCTGTCCCTCGTTTTCTGGTCACAGCCTTTCTTAGTTTGATAAGGAGATCTGCATAGTACTGCCCATTAACCGTGTTGCCATGAAGCATGTAATCTTTCAATATGACACCTTTGAAGTCCCTAAAACAGTCAGCATCACTTTTCTTGCAGATGTGTGTGCTCTTGGCTTGACATGTTTTGGCGAACCCGGAGTTTTGCACTGCATGCTGGCAATTTTGGATTCTGGGTCATAATGGTGAATCCAAGTCTCATCTACCGTCACCATGGTCATCATGTTTTTCGACCGCCACATGTTGAGCAACTGGCCACAGCAATCAACCCGTGTTTGTTTCTGTTCACATGTTAGCAGGCGCGGGACCCAGTGGACACACACTTTTCTCATGTTCCGTCTGTTGTGTAAAATTCTAAAAACTACTCTTAATCAGTTTTGCTGAACCCAATATCTCTGCAATTGTCATTTTCCTTTCTTGGTCTATGATTTTCTTCACTTTTTGCAGCATTTGCATCATTGCACTCTGAGGACGGTCGTCCTGATCTTGGCAGATCAGCAACTTGGGAACGGCCACACTTAAACTGCGAACACCATTTTTTACAGAACCATACGAAGGACAGACTTCCTCAAACACGGGCTCCGTCTCCCTGTGTACTTCTGTAGGTTTTTCCCCTTTAACATCAAGAATTTTATCACAGTCCTGACGTCTGATTTCTCAATTGTTCTGATCTGGTCAGTAGGGTGTGTTGTGCTATGCACAATATCGGGACAACCAGTTGAGGAGGGAAATTCATAATGAATATTTCCATTACAAATTGAATGAGCTATACATGTGCCAAATTTCAGTTTTCTCCGCCTAATTCTTCATGGTCAGGCTAAAGACTTATGAGAAGCCTCTTGTAGTTTGGATTTTCTTCATGGCGCAATATTTTTCCATTCAATACCAGCTTAGGTTGATGAGTCTTATTTGAGAGGGAGAACACTGTGCATGTTGTTTTCTCCTCACTTATCTTCACTAGCCATGATTTTGACCAGTCCTCTAGCGCTAATAAGGCTTGCTGTATTCTGCTGTTAGCTGTACTAATATATTCTTCAGATGTCCATATGGCTAGGTCATCTGCAAAGGAGGATGTGTGTACTCTGGCTGGAAGATTTTCCGTGATGTCATTCATATATGCTAGGAATAATGTTGGTGAAAAAACTCCTCCTTGGGAGACACCTTGCTCCAACAGCATCATTTTTGTGGTTTGTCTTTGTACTTTTACCCTCTCAGTTCTGTTCTCAAGGTAGTGGCTGATCCATTTGTACATTTTCCCACAAACATGCATTTTTTGCAGTTTTACTTTCAGTCCTTCCTTCCATACTTTATCAAATGCTTTTTCTAAATCTATCCAGACCGCTAGTGTGTGCTTTTTCTCTTGGAAGGCATCCTCTATTTCCTGAGCTATATAGGTTATTTGATCTTCAGTGGATCTGTACTTTCTGAATCCTACTTGGTGTGGTGTTAAGAGTTGGTTTTCTTCCAGATGCCATGTCAGCCTGCTATTGATAATGCGTTCCATTAATTTTCCTACACAGCTAAGTAGTCTTATAGGTCGATAGCCATTTGGCTCTTCCAGGTCTTTTCCTTTCTTTGGGACTGGTATTATTATAGCTTCCTTCCATGCCTGTGGGACTATTCCTCTCTTCCAGCTGTAATTTAGGACTGCTAGTAGTTTCTTTTTTGCCTTAGTGCCTAGTCCTATTAGCATTTCATTTGTGATTCCATCCTTTCCTGGTGATTTCTTCTTTTTTAGGGTATTCATTGCCTGTTCCATTTCTTCCATTGTTAGATTTGCCATCTTATATTCTGCTGCTGTCTCTGTATTACTATCATGTATCTGTATATCTTTGATTGCTTTCTTCTGTTCGATTGTAATATCACTGTTGTTTGCATTGGCATAGTGTTCCATTAGTGTATTTGCAGCCTTTTTCCGTGTAATCAAGTCATTTCCTTGTTTAATAGTTATTTGTTTGTTTCTAGGTCCTTCATTGTTCATGGCTTTCATTAGTTTCCATAGTTTGTTTTCATCCCTGTCAAAGTTCAGGTTTTCTGTTTTTCCCCTCCAACAATCTCTAGTTGTTTGATTTACTGTTCTTTTATTTTTTGCTGAGATGACTTTGAGAGAGATGTTCGCTTCAGTTATTTGTTCTCTCTCCACTGTCTTCCTGGCATCTTCAAATTTGTCCTCCAAAATTTGTAGTTCTTCAGTCCAGTATGGTTTGTAATTTTTCCTCGCTCCTCTTGGAATAGACTCAGTGGCCGCCTGTATTATTGCTCTTGTTAGACTTTCCACCATTTGCTTCATGTTGCCATATCGTGCGTTTATGTTTTCACAATATTTGTCTGTTAGTATGGCACATCTGTCCCAATCTGCTCGTTTGTAATTCCAGCGGGGCAAAGGCTTTTGCTCCTGTGGAACATACTCCATATTCATTACAATCTTGATTGGTCTGTGGTCACTATCTGCTAATTGGTCAAGCACATGGCGATCGATTTTGTGGAGGATGTCTCCTGTGCAGAAAGCTAAGTCTGGAGTAGAAGTGGTAAACCATCTTCTGGAGTAGAAGCTTGGTGTGGCATCCGCTTTGTTGAGTAGATGGAGATTTGAGTCTATTTCCCAGTCCTCCACTTCATCTCCTCTTTTGTCAGTATCTGGGTATCCCCATCTTTCTGAACGACTATTAAAGTCTCCGACAATAATGCAATTTGTGTCAGTTATTTTCATGTTTGAGAGTGTAAGGTCCTTATCTGCTGGGCTATACAGATTGTAAATTCTTATTTTCACGTCCTTTATCATTATATCAACACCTATGATTTCCGTTTGGTTGTCAGAGATCACAGATACTTCACTGCAAGGTATTGTATTTCGTGTAAGTATTAGAACTCATTTATGTCCTTCGCGGTCGAAACGTGTGGCCTGATATTCTCTGATTGAGAATTTGCGATTGGCGTTGAGGTGTGTCTCTTGAATGCATGCCACATCTATACAATCTTTATGAGGACGTTTTGTTAGGGAGACTTTCTTGTTATAAACTCCTTCGGCATTCCACTGTAGTATGTTGAGTGTCCGGGGTGTTTGGTCAATAGCTCTTAACCTACTCCTCTGTGCCTTGACTCCACAGCACAGGGGAAGGTGACCACCAGTAGTCATGGGTGGACTCCCTCGAGGCAGGGGGCCCGGCACTATCACCGCCTGATGGGACTTCGCGGGATTAGCACCATAACGATTAATTTTCATCTGTGGCATCATGAATTGATTAAGTTAGGTTGCACTGCTTTGTCAAGCCTGTGGCTCAGTACATCCGATTTCGACAAGCATTTTCCGGGGTGCTTTCCCTAGCCTTTGACTGTCCCCAGTCTACCTACAAGGCAGCAGCAGCATGTTTAGTGCCACGTGTCGGTTGCCCATGCTTGATTTGTGTTGTCCCTTGTCGGCAAGCAGCATGACACAGACATTGTACTAGATCTAGTATTAGTTATCTGCTACGAAATATAAACAGCATATTCACACCAACCTTATGCTACCAATCTCAAACTTGAAACTTTATCCAAATCACACTTTCGCAAAATCAACACCTGCGAGATGAGATGCCTGAGGTGAGCTGCCAACTTAACAATCCGAGACCGAGTAAGAAATGCTGTTATCAGACAGACAGTGGGATCAACACCTTGTGCCACATTTATTGAAAGACAGAAGATCAAGTGGTTTGGCCATGTCGTTAGAATGCAACACCAACAACTACCATCAATGGCCTTACATCAAAGATCATCTGCGACGAGACCACGAGGACGTCCAAGAAGAAAATGGATTGACGACATCGTACAATCACACGGAATGACACTATCCAGTGCCGCTCACCAATCCATTCTCCAATCCATTTCTTCTCATAACATGTCCAAAAAATTTTGACTGTCTACGTCTAATTTCTCTAATCAATTTACGATTGTCATTTGTCTCCTGTAGTACTTGGTCATTGGTTTTTCTGTCTGTCCATGTCTTTGCATTCTTCATATTCTTCACATAATTCTCAGCCTGACTTAATTCTTTGGCATTTACACGAACCGTACAATACATTTACTTCTAACTATTATAATAAATAGTAATATATATCTATCTATATATTTTTATGTATATGTATACATAAAAAATCGACTATAATACATACTACATGGATATCGAAAAAAGCATATACATTTATATAACTTTTTATAAAACTTTTCCGCAAAGTCACCTTCATCTTCGTCCCGGGACATGCGGGAGTCGAGGGAAATGAACGAGCTGATAAACTGGCTGGCTCTGCACCCCCTGCAGATGGCCAGCCCATGGATCGTGCCGATGTTATTAACGTCCTCAAAGATATGGCGAGAACAGAGGACTTTGACGTCAGTGATTCCACATCGTTGTCCAGGATGAAAGACTTGGGAGTAAGAATCGGCACGGCCAGACGCGAGAGGTACATCGGGAAAACAAATCGCCTCGTCAACCAACACAGAACTGGCACTATTAGCCACCGGACGCTGATGCATATGCTGGGGGGAGGATCTGAGCACCTATGGACATGTCCGGAGTGCAACGAAGATACCCCAACTGATAACTAACTAACTAATAACTTTTTTTTAGGGCATGTCGATCTTTAGCTAAGAAAATAAAATGCGGTTCAACGACTATGTCACACACATGCATACTAAAATCTTCCAATATAAATTCTTTCATACTCCAAGTATTCTTATTCACGCATAGTTTTATTTTAACAAGTTTAACGGTATTACTGAATCATTCATACTCCAAGTATTCCCATTCACTTTTGCTTTCTGAAAATGGTACATCTTGTGTGTACCTACATTTTCCATACGTTAAACATCCCAACAAATATCCCATTTTACAGTAAATTGCAAACTAGGTATATATGGCGTTTGTTTGAGCGCGAGAGAAAAACAAAGACTAACTTAGCTGCATTGGGTATCAATCCAGAGTGCTGAATATTAAGTACAGTATATTTGACCTTTTACAGGCCGGACAAAAATTATTTTGAAAGTCTAATTAGATCCATCTCCTATTAAACATACAAATACATTTAATTTAATATCGTGGGGATTTAAAAAAAAAAAAACTATTTATAAAATTCTCATATATCTAAAATAACACCTTTATTTTTACATGAACTTTATAAAGATAACTTAAATTTATGTAATTTTTATGCCGCATAAGACTGTCGCTTATTACTATAAAAATTATATAAAGAATAAGAAACATCCACAATTATTTAAATTACATAATACATTTATGATACTTTTAGTATTGCCCCTTGAAAAGACTGATATGTCGTTATGTCCCTTTCCTCTCATTATCAAGTGCCCAGCCAGCTTGCGTAGGCGTTCATGGCTCTCCGCACATCTCGGTCTCTGGTGTTCTGGATCAAGTCTGTTGATGATATTCCTCCATACCACCGTCTCAATCCATACAGCATCATTTATCTTGGTCTGCCTCTGCCTCTCTTCCCCTCGATCTTTCCAGTTATCACTATGTTCCCCAATATTTCTCTTCTCGTCACATGACCAAAGAAAGCTGTTTGTCTTTTCTTATTGTTGTATATAGTGTTCTAGTTTCATTAAGCCTCTTTCATGCAATCGTTGTTAGTTACTCTGGCAGTCCAAGGAATTCGCAACATTCTTCTAAAAAATTACAAAAATAACAACAACATCTCTCTTGCTTCTAAGTTCTTCCTAATTTGTTCATTTACATTCCAAGATTCGCTGCCATACAGCAAAACAGGTTCTACATAGCTTTTCATCACACTCTTTCTTACATTCATTGATAGTGACTTAATGGCTAAGATACTCTTCATTTTCTGAAATGCGGCTTTTGCCTGCCATATTCTGCTCTTAATCTCTGTTGTACATATTCCATCTGACGGTATAAATGCCTCTAGGTATTTAAAATTATCCACCTGGTTAAGAATTGTCCCTTCTATTTCTATGTCACATTTTGATGTCACCAGTTTCTTTGACTATCCCTACCGGGCGAGGCTGCTCCTATGGAGCACCCATTTACGCCGTTTCTCTGATTATCGATGAGTCCACACAACATGATTTTCTTGACATCTATAAAGAAGGTAGTTTGCCATTGCTTTCCTTCCTAGCAGTGACCATACTGGTCAGTAACCGTAGCCATTGTCTCCTCAAAAAAGAGATTCTCTGCCTACCGTCGTGAAGCTGTAGACCATAACCTACAACTATCTGTCGGCTGCCCCCTATCTTCATCCACCACCTGCACTCATGGCTTCACGTAACCCTGATCAGGGGGCTAAACGGGTACTCCACCTTGCCAAAGGGTGTCCCGTAGGCTAGCGGAGGGAAGGAGGCGCCTTACTTCTCCTTTGATAAGGGATACCCCTACCCCGCTACCCCGGGGTAGCTGATCCACGACTCTGGTGATCGAGTGAGATGGCAAAACATGACCGCCCACGCTTACTGGCATGGCACATGATGGATGGATGGATTTTCTTTGATAATCACCATTGTTACTGTTTTCTTGATATTCAAGGAGGGTACTTTCTTCGCACTCTCTGTTACTACAAAGTCCACCAATTGTTGTAGGTCAGTTGCATTATCCGCAACCAATACTGTGTCATCTGCATAGCGTATATTGTTTATATGATAATCTCATATTAGTATTCCTGCCGACTTCCTGGCCTAGAGGTTAGCGACTTTTCTCCGTAATCTCGTATACTCTCATAGGTAACGTGACGACGGTGAGAATCGGCAGTGGTTAGAATCGCTTCTGTAACTTACGGGGTATGTGAGCCGGCCGCTCAGAAATCAATGGCAAACTATTGAGCGTAATCTTGCCAAGAAATCAACAATCAGCTGAAAGATGCTGATGTTGACAGCGATGTCCTGTAAAGGATATGCAAACATTTTTTTTTATTAGTATCCCTGGCTTCTCTTTGGTCGCTCTCATTATTACTTCGCTATAGAGGGAGAAGAGATCCTGTGACACGACACACCCCTGTCATATTCCTAACTATATCTGTTCGTAACTATCCTCTTTATTTCCCATTTTAATTGCTGCTACTTGGTTGCAGTAAATATTCTTTATTATTCTTATATATTTCCCATCACTGTTGATATCTTCCAACATTTTAATCAGTTCATCATGTTTTACTTATCAAATGCCTTAGTATAATCTATGAAGCACAAATATATGTCTTTCTGTGTCGCTATTGACCTTTCTATTAGTGTTCATTATATATATATATATATATATATATATATATATATATATATATATATATATATATATATATATATATATATATATATATATATATATATATATATAAGGCGATGCATGTATGTATGTAGGGGTGTATTTGATGAATTCGATAACGGTCCATCCGATTGAGATGAAATTTTCTACATGTTTTCTTTTCATTCCCGTGCAGGCGACTGTCATAATTTGTTAGTGTACAATCAGCTATTTACTTACTAAAATTTAATATTTAAATTTACATTATCATTTATATATAGCGAGGGGACTTAACTTAAGAAAAGTTATTTCAAGGGGCATAACTTTTAATAGCATTGCTATATATTTTATATATAGATTGTTGCATTGTTTTCAAAGATTTATAAACTCTCTGTCTACATTTACCTACAGGCATATGAGTTATAATAAATAATGATATAATCTTTAAGGCATTTTCAAAGTTTTCATAAACATAATGCATCTATTTAAATAGTGAAAATGTTCTAACTCATCTTTTTATTTTTCTTCAACAGCACATTAATTTGTTTTTTAAAACATTCTCATATGTATGGCGCGGTGGGTATTTATGATGCCCATGTTAAGCATTACCTCAACGAGTTACTTTTCATGCATTTTAATGCTTATTGTTCTTTTGTTGTCAAAGAATTGCTTCATAAGAGATGTTGAATGAAAGAATGCATGAGAGAAAATAGAGAAGAAGGGCAGAATGTAGGAAGGGCCTGCGAAAGATTTTCGTTCCCTAAAATAAAAAAGTAATTTTTTGTGAGAGAAAGTTAGTTGCATATCGTTTGCAGTACTCAGCAGTCAACACACCGCCAACCATTTATTGGCTGTTCGTGATATCTTGGTAAGTTTACTTTAGATAGATCTCTTCCAATCATATTTTCTACTATCAATCTATCTATTCTTCTATTCTATCTATATTTTTAAAGGGAAAGGACCGAACACAGACAGACAGACAGACAGACAGACCGACCGACAGACAGACAGACAGACAGACAGACAGACAGACAGACAGACAGACAGGCAAGGCAGGAGACAGACCCCCGACCGGAATCCGACAGACAGCAGACAGACGACAGCAGACAGGCAGGCAGGGCAGGCAGGCAGGCAGGCAGGGGCAGACAGACAGACCGACAGACAGTCGGGAACGGGAAGGCTTATAGGCTACTTATTGAATTAAATGAGATGCTCCCCACAAGGGACTGGGTGAAGCCGGGCCGGTCAGACAGACAGACAGGACAGACAGGACAGACAGACAGACAGACGGACCGGACGGGCGGGCGACGGACGGACAGACAGACAAGACAGACAGACAGGCAGGCACCCCGACCGACCGACAGACAGACAGACAGACAGACAGACAGACAGACAGACAGACAGATAGATAGATAGATATATAGATAGCTGAGATAGATAGATAGATAGATAGATAGATAGATAGATAGATAGACAGATTGATCCCCGCCAGGGGCTGGGCGGAAGCCTTTCGGGTCAGCTAGTGTGTGTGTGTGTATATATATAGTATATATATATATATATATATATATTATATATATATATATCTATATAATATATATATATATATATATATTATATATATATATAGATAGATAGTTACTTTAGGATCATGCAGTTCATGCTTCATCCTGTGGAGCCGTTCATAATGAACCGCCTTTTGGTTTCCGGTGTCAGCGTAGCGTACCATCTTTTAGGGTCCTCAATACGGTAGATGGATTTTATCCCTTCCCTACCGATTCCGCAAAGGCCCCCTCAAGACGCTCGCCATCAGCGAGTAGTTGAAACCAGAATACATGAGGTACTGATATAGAAAACACAAGTGTGTTCGCTTGATGGAACTTCCTCCCTCGAAACCTTCACTTGTGTTGACTTTGACACGTTTAACAATTTGGTTTTCCATCTTCGATAATCCCGTGACAGAGGAAATCTTCAATACGGATGCACAGATACAGATACACGTGGTGAAAACAATCGAAAACACTTCCACAAAATTGAAATCACTGATATGTTTGAATAATCCGTGAAAGAGAAAATCTTTAATCACACTTGTTTCACTGCGAGCCTCACTTCTGCTGGGTGGTGATAAATTTTACGTTCAAGCCAACAATCCCACCGTGGGAACTAACAGTTCCATTCACAGACTCTAATCTGGAAAGACCATCACCAGGGACACGGAGGACACAGATGCAAGAGACGCGGCCGAGGCGTACATACAAGAAATCAGTAAGGACAACCTCATAATATACACAGACGAGTCCAAGAACGAACAGGGAGAGGTAGGAGCAGGAGTAGTGGTCCCAGACTGGAAGCTGAAGAAACAGTTCAAACTAACAGACCAGACAGCAGTATGCACGGACAGAACTGGTAGCCATAACTGAAAGGCCTGGAGATTGCAGCTGAAAAACCACCACTGAGACTGTGTATATTAACAGACTCCCTGTCCTCAGTACAAACGCTCGGGAACTTCGCTAGAGGAAACAGACCCGACATAAAAGAGGAGATATTAGCGACAGCCACCAACCTCAGGTACATGGGATGCCAAGTCACCATCGGATGGATACCAGCTCACAGGGGTATCCCGGGAAACGAACAAGCAGACAGAGCGGCGAAACGAGGACTAACCAGCAGTAATAAAATCAGCACAGGACTAGGTAAAGTAGAAGGGAAGAATATCGTCAAAAACTACATTCTCCAGGAATGGAGGAAACAGTGGCGAGACAGCGCTAAAGGTCGTCATGCATACCAAGTACTGGGTGAACCCAGCTACAAGCCACAAGTCAAGACCAACATGAAAGCACCGGCAAACAGACAGCTGTGGAGAATCAGACTAGGTAACTGGAAAGACACAAGAGAAAACCCATTCTGCAGAGCATGCCTAGAAAACAACACCATTGAACACTATTTACTAGCATGCGACAAGTACAATAGTGAACGAAGGGAGCTAAGAGACCACTTCGTCAAAGCTGGGACTCCATTGACAATGACGGAGTGCCTACACATAAACAGCAACCCAGAAATACAGCAGCTGGTCAGACAGTTCATCTACATAACTGGGAAGGCCACATAACCTCCCTACATTGTATATATTTATGTCCTATAATGGTTTTTTTTTAAATGTATGTGCGTATATATACACATATATCTTTAATTTAAAAAAAAACAACAAACCTGAGTGGCGGGATGTAGTGGCAGGATGGTGAGTTGGCTCTTACGGAGGGCTTCCTGAACGGGGATGACAGGGAGACCTGGTAGTCTTGTTGTCGCACCAACCCATACACCGATGACGAAAACAAGAAAGCGAACGTAGAGGAGGACGGGCAGCTGACCGGGGGAACAACCTGAGACTGCACTTAAATTCTCTGCCTTTGCCAATATCGAGTCCGTATGAGAACTGAACGTGACCGGGACCAGCCCCAGTGAGAACAACACAGCATACGACTAAAGAAAATAATCAGACAGCACAAAAGAACTGTATCCGACAAACAGAGCGGAACCAATAAAACCAGTATGAATTAGGACTAACAATCCACACAACCACGGATCTCAACAATAACCGACTCTGAGGAAGCAGGTTTGACGAGACCGAATTTTGATTTTTTTCTTTTTTTTTCGAAAATTGCTATTGCAATTGGAATTGCTTCTCATTTTGGATGTCACACTTTGTTTTCATCCCTGTAAGATGTAGTCTGTGTCTAGTACGTCTTTACTTTTCGCAGGAGCTAAATATATCTAATTGAATATATCTAATTGTTAGCAATTCACATCAAAGTATGGGGTGGGGTGGTTAATTGCCTCTAAATTTTGTGTAGCCCTAGGAGGCCAGTAAAAAAATGTTTCCCCAAAGAGGGGATCTTGCACATTAAGTACCAGTGGCCTGTCATTAAAAGTACAAACTTAAGAATTAAATATAAATGACAAAGGCCAAAATTTGATTATAAAATGTAATTGCCTAAAGATCACAAACATATTTTATAATAAAATTATTGGACTTATTGCAATGAGTATTAAATCTGACTTTAGTACTGACAGCTTTATATAAACAAGAAAATAAGAGAATATTTATAAGTTAGATTATGATAACATACTAGATATATTATTTACTTTTTCAAATAAAAGTAATCTCCCTTGTCACAATATTAGATGTTAGTTAGTTAGTTAGTTAGTCGACAGATCATCCTCGTTGCACATCGAACCATTCAGTACATAAGTGCTCGGATCCCCTCCTCAGCAAATCCCGCAGCGTGTGGCGGCTAACGACGCCAGTTCTGTGTTGGTTTATCAATCTTCTTTGGCTTCCTGCATAGTGTTCTTGTTTGGCCACCCCTCTTTTAATTTGCTGCTCTCGCAGTCTGGCCATTGTTGTAGATTCACAGTCATCACTTGGTTCTCGCAAGTCTTACTTCTCGTAGAGCATTCAGAATGTCAGCCTGGTCCATGGCGCGTCCGCCCTCCATAGTAGCCTCACCTGCAAGCTTGTCAGCCCGCTCATTTCCTTGTACTCCCGCATGCCCTGGCACGAAGATGAAACTAATCTTTGCCAGCCGAGACCGCTTCAGAGGCAGCAACCATTCTCTTCGGATCGACCCCTCCTCTATCCTCTTGATCATGTTCATTGAGTCGCTAAGGAAACAAGCCCTAGTGAATGACTGTGTCTCGAGCCATGTTATTGCTTTACTTACTGCCATGACTTCCATGGTCAGGCTACTTGTGGTTTCAGTGAAAGCACCAGAGTCCTCCTTCACAATTCTCCCTCCGGCCCGAGCTGTAAAGGCCCATGAGCTTCTCACATGTCGGACGACCGACTCATCTGTGTAGATGACCGTGTCACCGTCTAGCGAATTCTCGAAAATCAACGCTTGTACTTCAGCCTCAACAGCAGCCGGATTTTCTTGTCTGCATTTTCTATCTAGTTGGATGCAAACTGAAAAGGATGTGCAGAAGTCTGTTGGCACTTGCACCCACTCCTCGCCAGGTTCTAAGTCCTCAAGTGAACACACCTGTTGAAGAATGTCTTCGGCTTGACCCATCCACGACCGTCCTCTTTTTAACCTGCTGCCCTTCACCTTCCTAATTTCACTATGCAGTGGATGTTGTGTGTTTGCGTTAATTCTGAGGTAGGCGCGTGCCCTGCAAACTTGTATTCTCTCTTCAATGGTTGGAAAATCAAGAAGGTAGCGCATCGCCATGCATGCTGTATCTCTTGTACATCCAAGAATAATGCGCATAGCTTCATTCTGTATCCTTTCCATCCTTTCTATCTGCTTATGGCTGAGAGTCAGGATTGCCATTGCATACTCCAAAACAGACATGACCAGCCCCTCGTACAGAAGACATAGATGGCGCTGCTCACAGTTTGCTGCCGCCATCACCCGCATCGCTGCCAAACCCCGCTTGGCCTTTGTTATCACCTGGTCTATGTGCACATTATAAGCAAGGCTTCGATCAAACCGTATCCCCAGGTAATTCATTGCCTGAGTTCTTTCCACCGTCTCTGAACACAGCATTACAGTTGGTGTTGGATTGTTGACAATATGATTATTCAATATTAGATGTTTATGTCCCCTACTCATTGCGTATCTAGGAGCTTTTCTTTTAGATGACTAGTAATTCCGCAGAATGCTTGAACATAAGTATTAATAAGCGTAATGCTCAATCTAAGCATTACTATCATGGTATTGTATTTTAAATAATCTCTGTGTAAACTTAATTGCACCAGCATTTGGCATTGACACACACAGAGAGAGAGAGAGAGAGAGAGAGAGAGAGAGAGAGAGAGAGAGAGAGAGAGAGAGCGAAAGAGAGAGAGAGAGAGAGCGAAAGAGAGAGAGAGAGCGAGAGAGAGAGAGAGAGAGAGAGAGAGAGAGAGAGAGAGAGAGAGGGGGGGGGGGGGAGAAGGATGAGAGGGAGAGAACTATGTGATCAAAAGGAATGAAATTTACAAACATAAATGACACTTCCTTTAAACATAACTTCCGGTACAATGGCGACACAATGAAGCGTTACTTTTCGGTGGGGACGCTATTTAGTGTTTTCCTTTGGATTTCGTGTGATTTCCTATGGAATTCCGGTGAATAGTGTTTTCCCGTGGATTATATGATGTTATTTTGTATTCTTTTATTTGAAGTTTTCAAAAGAAGCCACGGAAGGCAGGTGGTGGATGAAATTGTGAGGGCAGCCGACACATATTTGTTGGTCATGGTCTCCAGTTCACGACGGCAGGCAGAGGAACTCTTCTTGAGTCAATGGCTGCGGTCTCCGACCAGTACGGTCACTGCCATAGAGGAAAGCAACGGCAAACTACCTCTTTAAAAGTGCCTAGTATATCATGATTCGCTTAAAGACTGATCATCGCAAGGCACAAAAGAATTCAGGAACTTACTAATAAAAGAACAAGTACATCAACAGGGTGTCTAAAAACTAAAAATGGCAAAATCATAATAGAAAAGGATCAGATTCTACATGTATGGACAGATTATGTGAAACACCTTTATGATGATAACAGAGCCGAACAGTATGATATTAGATTTAATAATGAAGGACCGCCAATTTTGGAGATGGAGGTTCAAAATGTTCTTAAGCATATGAAAGCTGGGCCCCCGGTGCAGATAACATCACAACAGAAATGATTAAAGCTTTAGAAGAATTTGGAATAGATCAAGTCACCAGACTGCTGAACACATTATATGATACTGGAGATATACCTCCTGAATTATGTAACTCTGTATTTATTGCAATCCCAAAGAAATCAGAAACCTTGGAATGTGATCAACATAGAACAATTAGTATAATGAGTCACATCACAAAGATTTTGCTAAGAATTATCATGCAAAGAGTGAGGAAGAAGATACAACCTGAAATAGGGGAAGAACAATGTGGGTTTGTAGAAGGAAAGGGTACAGTAAATGCTGTGTATATGCTGCGAACAGTTATTGAACGTTGTAATATAATAAAAACGTCCCTACCCTTTCCTAAGCATTGACTCCCTTAAAAATAAACAAACCCTTACAATTACTGGTTAAGTAACTTGCTTAGGTAGGAATAGAAAATAAAACAGCGATAGACTGACTGTGGCGAGCTAAATTTATTTGGCTTTATTTCTTTTACGTACCTGGCCAACAGTCGTTGACTGATTGTAAGACAAAGGCCCAGTGTAGCCATTTTTAGTTCAAGCTAAGAAAGTAAACAGACGTGCGTTCCCTTGTGGGATTTCTTTCCCCGTGTGGGGAAAAGGTATTGTTGCCTTTAAAAACATGATTCTCTTCAAGCTATTGGTATGTTATATCTATATTATTAAGATGGATTTATGTATTACATAGACCAGTATGTTTAATTAAGAATTAGTTACAATTCTCTTAAACCAGGCTGGATGATGTTTACTAAGGAAACACATGTGGGCGCCACGCTGTAATTTTTCCTATGTCTTACAATTTCAAATCCATATGTTAATATCTTGTATAGGCATTATGAACTTATATCTCACTAGTAGTGCTATAATCTATGAATATTATGTGTACTGTAAAGTATCAACTCTCATGTCTGAAACACATTCTAGAGATTTTCTCAATGTAGGAGCAGACCCCTGATTCATGCTTCATAGTAAAGAACTAGTGTCTGTCAATTTCATATTCCTATGTTAAAACTTCTAGGCACGGTGAACAATATCTCACTATTTATGCTTAGAAATCTGCAAATAATCTATGTACTATAGAAAGGTGTTTTATCCATGCGGGGACATACAAATGATTACGCATATTCCTGACTCTTACTTAGTCAGGGGATAAAATATTTTGCCACATTATAATCTGTAACTTGGAAATATAGTGCTAAATTTTAGTACCATTCTTTTATTAACAGATTAGTAACCACTCCATATGAGGGTGAACATATAATCATTTCATAAAATAGTGTTAGGGACAGGCCATGTTTGAATATAAATTCATGAACAATTAAACGCGTGATGTAAATGCATGTTCGGATAGGATTCACTCCGCATCACCTCACTGTAGTAGGAACAGAAGCGAAGATTGATGTGAATAAATTGCTTGAATAATAGCAGTCCTTGACAAAATATATCACAGCGACTACTATCCTCATCTGCTGTACGCAGTGGGGGAAAACAATGTATGTTTTAAGTTATGGATTAACCCCTGAGAAAACCCAAAAGCAAAGGCTCTCTGCATCAGCATTATGATTAATTATTATGTATGAGTATCATGTACTATATATAGTAACATATAAAGGCAGGAAATCAGACCCCTTCCAAATAACATCTGGCTTGAAACAGGGTGATGCACTATCGCCGCTACTCTTCAATCTGGCTCTAGAGAAAGTTGTAAGGAAGGTAAAGGAGGAATGTGATATTGGAGGAACATCCAAGCTGCTTGGTTATGCAGATGATATAGATATTATAGGGCAAAGTGAACAAAAGACATTAGAAATATTGACTCACTTAAAGGAAAAAGCCCAACAGATGGGGCTGGTTATCAACCAAGATAAGACAGAATATATGGTAATTTCAAGAGACGGAATGGCTAAAAACTCTGGCCACATACAAATAGATAATATGACCATTAAAAGAACGGAAACATACAAATACCTGGGTACAATCTTCAACTGCTCCAACATCATAAGGGAAGAAATACAAACTAGAATCAACTCTGGAAATAAGATATACTATGCACTACAACATCTACTAAAATCAAAGGCGCTATCTCGTAACACCAAAATCACAATATACAAAACACTGATCAGACCAGTTGTGCTGTATGGCTCTGAAACCTGGAGTACAACGAAAGGAGACGAAGCCTTGTTACAAACCTTTGAGAACAAAATTTTAAGACGCATCTTTGGACCCATTAGGGATACACAAAGTGGAGAGTGGAAAAGAAGAAGTAACAAAGACATTTATGATTTGTTTAAGTCCCCGCTAATCACTGGTATCATGAAGGCTAATAGACTACAATGGCTGGGGCATATAGAAAGAATGGAAGATAATAGGGAAACAAAACTCGCTTACACTCAGGAAATAAATGACCGTAGACCCCGAGGTAGACCAAGAAGGCGGTGGAGAGATAATATACATACAGACCTACAAGCACTTGGAATCAACGACTGGCAAGAGAAGGTCCACCAGAGAGACGAATGGAGACAGATTGTATTTGCAGCAAAGAACCTCAATGGCTCGGAATGCTGAAGAAGAAGAAGATCATGTACTTAATATCAGAGAAATGTACATGTATGTCTTTTTCTGGTATGAGAATTTTCTTTGTTCTGATTGTTACTTTTTACTGTGGGAATATACATTTTAATGTTGCACCTTGGGATTAGAGGATGTTGATGTAAGAATACATATGTATGTCAGTACTTAAGAAGCCAATGGTGAATAGTCCTTGACCTAGTGATGATTATAGTGCCGAAATGAAGACGCGGCATTAGAAACCACAGGGATTCTGTATAGGCTATTCTCTTCAAGTAATGAGAGAGACAATATCAACATGTTGGATGGACAGAATGACTTCACCCATCCAATAGTCCCAGTAACAACAGAACAAAATATAAGTGAGAAAATACCTTACTCACTATGAAAAGTGAGAATGGCTCTACTCAGCAATGAGGGACAGTGGAACATGGACACCCACTCCTTTTCCCCTTCTCCCCTTGGTGTTTTGTATTTGTGTTGTAATTGTGTTGTAAACCTTTTACCATAACACAGTAGGTTAATGCTAGTGTTGTATTCTTGTCATCCCTTTTCTATAGAAGAGAAGCAGGTGTGGTTGAATTTGGTGGGACTATATCACTAACACTGGATCCTGGGTCAACAGCCATAAAGTGAATGTCCAAACCATAGTCTGGATCTAGCAATACCTCAATGTTTACTGCGGCGCTCAATAGCTCCATAGCGAGCAACAGAAAAGTTGAAGATAACTGATTGGGTGAGTGATTAAGTCCTATTTTCGTAGGAAGATCCAGATGGACTTCAAGATCTAATAATCTACAAATATGAAGATCAACAGAGTACTGACAAC
>JACEFZ010006411.1:0-17903 GCA_014155875.1 Cepaea nemoralis | reverse complement strand
AGGTGAAAATTCTCAGACGAAAAGCAGCCGAAAACACTGTTTCCGTTATTTCTGTTGATCTTCATTTTTTATAGATTATTAGATCTTGAAGTCCACATGTGGGATTTTCCTACTAAATGGGAAATTAATCACTCACCCCGTGAGTTGTCTTTAATTTTCTGTTGCTCGCTATGGAGCTAATTGGGGCGCCGCAGTAAACTTTGAGGTTTTGCTAGATCCAGACTAGGGTTTTTGGACATTCACTTTATGGCGGGTTTACCCAGGATCCGTGTTAGTGATATAGTCCCAAAAAATTTCCCAACCACCCCTTTCTTCTCTTCTATAAAAAAAGGGATGACAAAAAATAAAAAACACTAGAAATTAACCCTACTGTGTTATGAAAAAAGGGTTTTAAAAACAAAATTTAAAAACAGAAAATCAAAAAACAAGGGGAGAAGGGGGAAAGGGGTGGGTGCCCCCAAATTTCCACTGCCCCTCATTGCTGAGTAGAGCCCTTTTGGACTTTTCATAGTGAGTAAGGTTTTTTCTCACTTATATTTTGTTCTGTTGTTACGGGGGACTATTGGATGGGTGAAGTCATTTCCATCCAACTGTTGATATTGTCTCTCTCATTATTTAAAGAGAATAGCCTATACAGAATCCCGGGGTTTTTCAAATGCCGCGTCTTCATTTGGGCCCACTATAATCACCACTAGGTCAGAAATTCACCTTTTGGCTTTTTAAGTACTGCCCTACACATGAATTCTTCTACAACTTTTTTTCCCTTTTTTCCATGTCCCAAGGTGCAACATTAAAATGTATTTCCCACAGAAAAAAAGTAACAATCAGAACAGAGAAAATTCTCATACCAAAAAAAACATACATGTACATTTCTCTGATATTAAGTACATGATAATCATACATAATAATCATAATGATGATGCAGGGAGCCTAGGTTTTTGAATTAATCTTCATGAACTAAAACATCCATTGTTTTCCCCCACTGCGTACAGCAGATGAGGATAGTAATCGCTGTGATATGTTTTGCCAATGACTGCTATTATTCGGAGGGTATTTATAAGAATAACTTATGCCGCATGGTCCAGTCTTCTGAATATTGCAAGCAATTTATTCACATCAATCTTCGCTTCTGTTCTACAACGGTGAGGTGATGCGGAGTGAATCCTATCCGAACATGCATTTACATCACGCGTTTCATTGTTCATGAATTTATATTCAAACATGGCCTGTCCCTAACACTATTTTATGAATTGATTATATGTTCACCCTCATATGGAGTGGTTACTAATCTGTTAACAAAAGAATGGTACTAAAAGTTAGCACTATATTTCCAAGTTACAGATTATAATGTGGCAAAATATTTTATCCCCTGACTAAGTAAGAGTCAGGAATATGCGTAATCATTTGTATGTCCCCGCATGGATAAAACACCTTTCTATAGTACATAGATTATTTGCAGATTTCTAAGCATAAATAGTGAGATATTGTTCACAGTGCCTAGAAGTTTTAATCATAGGAATATGAAATTGACAGACACTAGTTCTTTACTATGAAGCATGAATCAGGGGTCTGCTCCTACATTGAGAAAATCTCTAGAATGTGTTTCAGACCTGAGAGTTGATACTTTACAGTACACATAATATTCATAGATTATAGCACTACTAGTGAGATATAAGTTCATAATGCCTATAAAAGATATTAACATAAGGATTTGAAACTGTAAGACATAGGAAAAATTACAGCGTGGCGCCCACCTGTGTTTCCTTAGTAAACATCATCCAGCCTGGTTTAAGAGAATTGTAACTAATTCTTAATTAAACATACTGGTTTATGTAATACATAAATATCTTTTAATAATGTAGATAACATACCAATAGCTTGAAGAGAATCATGGTTTGAAAGGCAACATGCCTTCTCCCCGAAGGGAAAACTTTTACATGTCTGTTCTTTGTGTCGTACTGACCAAAATGGCTACACTGGCCTTTGTTTTACAATCAGTCGACGACTGTTGGCCAGGTATGTAGGCCAAAATAAGGCCAAATTAATTAAGCTGCCACGGTCCGTCTATCGCTGTTTTATTTTCTCCTACATTAAGTAAGTTACTTAAACAGTAATTGTAAGGGTTTGTGTATTTTTAAGGGAGTCCATAAATAGGAAAGGGTAGGGACGTTTTTATTATACCACAACACATTGTAAAACGCGTTCACTGCCTCTGAGCCACATCGACAGAGTTCAGACATGTAACAATTTGAAGATTCTAGTGTCTCTATATATCTGAATATCTCTGGGATGTAAAAGAATGTCTCTATGCAGCTGAAAATTAATTGGACAGCTAAAATGAGCAATCTGGACATTTTGAGGGAAGCTGAGTCGCAGAGACAACTTACCACAAACATCAGAAAGAGGCAGTCATCGTTTTTTTAGCCACGTTATGAGAAGACAATATCTGGAATATGTCGTGATAACCTGAAGAATTTCGGAAAGAGAGATAGAGGAAAACAGCATGAGACGATTCTTGACAGTCTTGTGTCATGGCACAGAAGGGAGTCAACACACGAACTGATCCATGACGTCGGAGATAGCAATTTTTGAAGAGGCTTGACCGCCCACGCCAGCCGACAAGGCACTGGATATGGATAATGATATATCTGAATAGGGCAAGCAAAAGCTGCATTTCCAAAAATTAAGAGTCAAACTGTCATCCACTACCTTGCGGTATGGAACAGTGAGTCTTTCATCATCATCATCATCATCATCATCATCATCATCATCATCATCATCATCATCATCATCTTCCACTTCTGCCGTCAAGCGTCGTGGGGAGGAATAATGGAGTCTTTAACCTGAGGAATTAAAGCCGCCTGGCTAGTGCAGTCGCCGCGAACTGTGCAGGTTAGGGTTTCCTTTTTTTCCCCGACAGAAAAAAGCCACACCTTTCGAGGTGTTTAAACACTGGTCTCCGCATTCTTAGCCACTCCGCCAGCCGCTGTGCATAAGTCCCTCCATTGAATGTAAGAGAGTGCCGAAATGTTATGTATAGAACATGTTTTGTTGTACTGTTTACGGTTTTCATTTGTTTAATGAAACTAGAACATTATATACAACAATAAGACAGGGACAAACATCTTTCTTCGGTCATGTGATGAGAAGAGTGGCATTGGAGAACATCGTGACAACTGGAAAGATCAAGGCGAAGAGAGGCAGACGAAGAGAAATGATGCTGGATGGATTGAGACGGTGGCATGGAGGAATATCATCAACAGAGTTGATCCAGAACACCAAAGACCGAGATCTGTGGAGAGCCATGAGCGCCTAAGCCAGCTGGAAGGGCACTTGATGATGATATATCTGATTCGAGAATTATATATCTTAAATTTGACCTGGGTTCCCATGTCAACCCAATCTAAAATGGGTACTTATACATGTTTTGGGCAGTAAAAGCGGCCGGTATGGTAGTGACAACATCGCTCACTGAGAGCCGATTGTCTGTACAAATACAGGGCGGGCAGCGTATGGCCAAAGCGTCTCAAGTCGTGTACTTTCATCATGATCATGTATACGGTGTATTTTTAATGACTGTGCAGTGTTTGAAAATATTACCTGTCCAAGTTTTGTATTCTACCTCTGTAAAGTTCATACAACATAATAGGTAAATTAAAATAGGTAAATAGGTCAATATTTCTCTAACCAGTTTATGGTTGTCATTTATTTCTTGTAGGACTTGCTCATTGGTTTTTCTGTCCAAAATAAACTGCTTAAAAAATAAATCTTATTTTTCGAAGTGAAACAAATTTACAGTGAAATAGAAAATAATGTTATTTGTGTGTGTAAACATCTACTTTAATTATATTTCTTCTTCTTCGTTCACTTTCAGACGTAATTATAAATAAACCAAGGAAAGCATAAGACAAATTAATCTTGTTGACATCTCCATAGATTTTGCATTCAAATTAACCAGATGTAGGCCAAACTATTTGTCTGTCTTGTAAATGTGGAACACTCCCGCAACCAACATTTAGTTGTATTTTGCTAGTTCTATAGTTACATTTATCAGTTTCTCCTATCATTAAATTAATAAACATAAAAGGGTTTTAATTGATTCAGTGACAAACCAAAAAGTATCTGGTGCAGAATCAAATAAACAAATGTTATAATGTAGATTTCCATTCAATGAGCATTACAATTGCGAAAGAACCGCGGAACGAAACAAATAACGCGATGACCCTAGTACGGCGATATAATGCCCTTAGGGCCAAATGGTAAAACCCTTGAAGCGATATATTATACTTTCTACTACTACTACTACTACTACTACTACTACTACTACTACTACTACTACTACTACTACTGCTGCTGCTGCTGCTGCTGCTGCTGCTGCTGCTGCTGCTACTATTACTACTACAATTACCACGTACACCAGCCTCAATCCCCCACCCGCTTTGCCCAGGTACATACATGCATGGGCTGAAAACCTCTGTTATCTCGGGATAAGCGATAAGTTAAATATTACAGTACCCACACAAGTACCCACACACGCAACGTCCCTTTAAGTGTCCCGTTGTAGAAGTTCCAAATGTTGTGGATAGTTACCGTTACTGGACCTTTGTCTAGGTAACGGTGATATCTGTGTATAAATACCAACACCTGCCAACGAACTTGTCTCTCCGCAGAAACCAGGTACACAGGACACTACCAGGTATGCTATTGATCTAGCAATACAAGCTAATACAATCATAGCATACTGTTTCTAAGTTAAATCTATTTCATCTGAACATAACACGATCAGAATTTGTAAATTTAATGACTTGGTTGAGCATTTCCATTATATATATAATGTTCCTTTATATATATATATATATATATATATATATATATATATATATATATATATATATATATATATATATATATATATATATATATATATATATATATATATATATATATATATATATGCCGGAAAGCGTGGGCGGTCATGATTCGCCATTTCACTCGATCACCAGAGTCGTGGATCATCTCAGTGTTCCTGTCTCGTCCATGCCATGTGGCCAAGCCATCCAGGTATTTTCCTCTCGGTCTTCCTCTTGGTCTGTTCCCTTCGATCTTGCCAGCTGTCACTAAATATATATATATATATTTGTCGTCATAGTCAATCCCAATATTTTATGGATGTTTGCAATCTCTTGGCAAGTTTACGTTCAGTAGTTTGCCATTGCTGTCTGAATAACCAGCACCCATACCATTTCATTAAAAAAATAAAAATAAAAAGCAAGACTGCCAATTCTCCCTTAGCTGTATTTCCAACTGCGTGCATAACCGTCTTCGCCACGGAGCTGGCATATATATTTATAGTGTTAATTATGCTATCATTTAGACAGTCGGATAAACACTATGTGCCAAATATATTCCAAAACAGAAGATCAAATGGTACGGTCATCTCGCTAGAATGCAACATCATCAACTACAAACACTGGCGCTACATCAAAGAAGCTCTGCTAAGAGAGCAAGGGGAAGCCCGAGAAGAAAATGGATTAACGGCATCAAAGACATTGTACAATCACAAGGAATGACACACAGCCAACTATTAATCTCTAAGTTTTAAGGCATAACGAGGAAGATAATGATGACAATGACTATATTTTGTATTATGTCTTTTTGTTTTAGAACAAGACTGCATCAATGGCGGAGGCTTTTGTAGGTAAATGGAAACCGGACAATAGTTCCATGTCCGGGGCTCAAGAATACTTTGCAGCATGTAAGTAACATTGTTAATGTAATGTTGGGTTTAATGATATTACGGAAGACACCACGAAATAGACAAATAATACGATTACCCTAACATGGCGATGCCGGTCTCCCTGGTCGAGGGGTTAGCAGCTTTCTTCGTAACCCCGAATACTCTAATGGTTGACGTGAGCGCACGAGAATTGGAAGCGGTTCGAGTCGCGTCAATGACTTACGAGAGTATGGAGCCGGTCGCTCAGAAAGCAATGGCAAACTACTGAGCGTAATCTTGCCAGGAAATCAACAATCAGCTGAAAGATGCTGATGTTGATAACGATGTCCTGTACAGGATATGCAAAACATTTTATTTTTAATATGGCGATATATCGTCGTCCTATCAAACTGAGATGTCACATTTTACGAAATATTATCCTTCAGCATTGATTCAATTAAAACAACTTCTATATGTCTTTGCCAGAAACAAACATCAACTTTCTATTTTTGCCTCTTGCTACAGACCCTTTATTCAAAGGGAAGGTGAGAATTGCTTTCTATCAGCTGTTGCGCTGACTTTTCAGTAACATCATCTGCCAACTCTCAGCATCCTTGACCCAGTGTTTATAAAGAAAATAGTCAATTTCATGCCCTATTTCAGCACATCGTAAGCAATGCCAACATTTATTGGATGTTTTTTGTTCACTATGAAATTTTACGTTTAGTAGTTTGCCATTGCTTTCTGAACGGAAAACTTGAAAGACTGATTTAGAAGGGAGTGAGTAGAGGGTTTGAACCGATACTCAAAGTGTTGCGAAAAAACAACAACAGGTGGTATTTTAATCAAATATCAAATACAGACCTAACGCTGACTGACTGACTGACTGACTGACACCTTGCCGTCTTGACAGAAGATAGTTTGAATAACGAAGACACAAACCATAGATTGTACGATTTATTGCCTGGCATATTTCGCTGCATCTCGCCAGGAACATACTGCAGAAGTCACACACAACATAGAGTAAAATAATTAGATGCATCTTCCAAGCTGAAATATACACATGATCGCACAGTAATATCAATTATTTACCATGGTAATTTTAAATGGACTATCATCTCTTTCTGTTTGCACAAATCTGGCCTATGTAGATTAATCATTATAGCTTCTGCAAACTTTAACAAACGACTATTTTGTGTATGAAACAACACGCGAAAAGCTCTGTCTCTATCAATTACATGACTGTTTCCAAGATATGACGTGCAATGGACGACACCTGAAGTTTATAATTGTGGTGTGTCAGCCTTCCCATGATCCCATCACCTGTGTGTAGTATCTTATCAAGCCAGCTGGGAATGTGTTCAACAACCCTGCTGTGTAACTGCCGCTCTGTTCTGCCCATGTAGGTAGACTCGCACCTGCATGTGAATTGATAAATACAGTTGGATTTGGCGTAAAAGGGGTAGATTCTTTTACAGCTGGGTGGGAATAGGTGTGATTCTGTACCTAATAACTTGAGTTACGGCACAGAATGTTCGGCAGACTGCTGTAATGAGCCGGTCCTGTAGACGTTGCATTACGTTATACCCTCGAAAGGTTTGCTGGATAGCTGGTTTTGGTTTCTGCTGTTGGCAGTGGCGCTTTATAAATCCTGTGGAGTACCCATTCAGGTTTAAGACATTCTTCAGAGTTTCAATTTCCTCTGTCAGTGTGTCCTGGGTGCATAGCTTCCTAGCACGGTCAAACAGGGTCCGTACTAAGCCCCTATTGTACTGGACTGGTGCGAAGCTATGAAAATTTAAGTATTAGCCAGTCCATGTTTCTTTGCGGTACACCGATCTTTGAATTGTGCCGTCTGCTCTACGTCTCATTAGGATATCCAGAATTACATCACATTTAGGACGTTGCGGCGAATAGCATTCATCAGCAAACAAACACATACACAAAACACAACATATAGTCACAGAGATCTCCTGTGACTACATTAGGACGTGACGGCAAGATGAGAAGAATAATTAAATTAAATGTTTGCATATCCTTTACAGGACATCGCTGTCAACATCAGCATCTTTCAGCTGATTGTTGATTTCTTGGCAAGATTACGCTTAGTAGTTTGCCATTGCTTTCTGAGCGACCGGCTCACATACCCCTAAGTTACCGACGCGGTTAGAACCGCTACCGATTCTCGCCGTCGTCACGTCACTCACGAGAGTATACGGGATTACGGAGAAAGTCGCTAAACCCTATGCCAGGGAGACTGGCATGAGAAGACTAAACAGATGAAAAAATGAAAGCAATGAAGAGAAAATAAAAATTAAAAAAAAGAAACAAATATTCCTACTTACCTCAGAATTCCGAGCTGTGTATAGCACTATACACAACTTGAAATTCTGAGGTAAGTAGGAACATTTTTTTCAATTTGTATTTTCTCTTCATTGCTTTCATTTTTTCATCTTTTTATTCTTTTCATCCTGTCGTCACGTCTGAATGTAGTCACAGGAGATCTTTGTGACTATATGTTGTGTTTTGTGTATGTGTTTGTTTGCTGATGAAGGCTAATCGCCGCAAAGCCCTGTATGTGTCGTAATTCTGTTATGTAAAGTTGCACCACTTTGTAGTTTCTTTTATATTGTTTACATTTTCACAGCTTTACCGCAGTTCCACCACATTTTATTCATATTTTTAGGATATCCAGGAACTGCACCTCTGCGCTGTGTTCGTGTACCATAGATAGAGAGATGTTTTTATGCGCCATGTTCACTATGGCCTGGAATGATGTTGCTTGTAGCTCGTCTGTGGTTATAATTAATACATCGTCGACATAGCGACGGCAGAAGACCAAGTTTTTAATGTCTGAGGATCTCTTTTCTTCTAAATGTGCCATGAAGATGTCCGCTAGAATAGGACCAAGAGGACTCCCAATGGCCACTCCGTCAATTTGACGGTATGACTTATTCTGAAAATTGAATTTTTTATTGGGAGTATATAGTAATAGTAGCCTCTCCAGAATAGATGTTGTTATACCTAGTTTTAGTTGTTTGTTTCTAATGTGTTCACTTATTTTTACTGTCTCATCTAATGGAACGTTGGTGAGTAGGGAGGCTATATCCATGGGTGCCATGAGTTTATTATTTATGTCCACAGTATCCAATAAATCGTACCAGTTCGAATGTATCTTTAAGTATTTTTGAATCAAACGACTGTCGTACTGGCTTTAAAATATCGGCTAGCCATCTCGCCATCCGGTGTTGTGCCGAGTTAACCATGGACAGGATCGGTCTTAGCGGGATTCCGGGCTTGTGAAGTTTGGGTAGACCGTACATTTGAGGAGTTTGGGAGCCACGTGGTGTGAGCATTTGTGCAGAAGCCTCGCTGATAAGTCCCCCATTCACAAGTGACTGGATCTCTTTTCTCATTTTAATATCCAGATCCTCGGACTTGTTTGTTGTTATGTTATGTTGTTTGTCCATCAAGAATGATGATGACCATTCATTTCATCCAGTGGGGTTGAAAATATGGAGCCGTGTGTTCTAAGATGGCTGGTTAGGCCTATTTTGGCTCGAAATGTTCTTTGACAATGTGGACAAAGAATGCTTGACGTTTCTGGAGGAGGATTTTCTGCAGTGGTTTTTCTGTTCTGTCTTTTCTTCACAGCTCTTGCAGTCCTGGTTGCCTCACAAGTGACTGCACCCTTGCGTAATGATGTACGCCATGAATTTCAGTCTCTGGCTGCAGTCTCCCAGGTGTCATGATTAATTCCAAAAGCATTCAGTGAGATTTTCAGTGTCTTTAAAGCGTTTCCTCTGGCCGTCTTGGGAGCGTTTACCACAACGCAACTCGCCGTAAAAAATTCGTTTAGGGAGCCTGTGATCTGGCATGCGAGTCAAGTGACCAGCCCAGCGAATCGGATTCTTTATTAGTAGAGTGTGGATACTGGGCATGGACGCTCTTTCTAGGACTTCAGTGTCTGGGATCTTGTCTTGCCATTTAATCTTCAGTAACTTCCTAAGGCAGACTGTGTGGAAGTGGTTTAATTTCCTAGCGTGTCGCTGATAAACAGTCCAGGTTTCACAAGCATATAGCAGTGTAGATAATACAACTGCTTTGTAGACTTTCAGCTTTGTTTGCAGGTTTATTCCAGTTCTGTCCCATACATTCTTGTACAGTCTGCCAAAGGCTTGTTTACTCGTTTACCGATAGTTTGATAGACGATAGTTTGTAAAATGGTGTTATACCTCTCCATAACACAAAGTCAGGGCTAAATTTATAGACCATATGTTGTCCATGAGGCATGATCCCTCTCTCGGTCTGTCTAGGGTACTCCAGAGGAAATATAACGCCAATATGTAGGGGAACAAGATAACCCGCAGAAGCAGCCGGATTAGCAAAGCAATACTCTAACTCCTGTCGGAGTTTTGATCCTAGACCAGTTGTCGACCAAGGCTTTAGGACCGTGTCTGCCATGCCATGGCATTTAGTCTTTATGTTGCATTTCCTCGCACTATGGAAAGGCTTGTACCCTCCCAATTGCACTCCTGCGTGCGAAGCCGTTGGCACAATGTGAGGTCTCGGGTTTGGTGAGCGTCGCCCAAAATACGGCGCAACAGAAAGTAGGTAGTACCGTTTAGTGTCATGCGGTAGCTCAGTCATATCTGACTAAGACCTGACATCCCAACATTCGGCGCAAAGGAAAGCAGGCAGTACCGTCTACTATCATGCGGTAGCTCATTCATATATCACTAAGACCTGACATGAGACTTAACATTAAAAACTAGGAAATAGCATAAGATAATGTTATAGCGTTAAAACATGGGAAATATCCAAGCCAAAATATTATCCTATCGTTTAATATATCGTCTGATGATCGCTTGGGCTTTTATTTGCAGAATCATCGTTACTCTTCTTTTCTGTAAGTGCCAGTCATTCCACGAGCATCTAATGATCTTCTCTGTTGGCAGTGGGACAGCCCGACCTGCTCAAGGAGTACGAAGGGGTCACGGAGACAGAAGTGACCTTGAACGGGAATACCTTCACCTTTATTACCAGGTTCGAGAATAAAGACCCAAGGACGGACATTTTCCGTCTGGGCGAGGCAGATGAAGTCTCCACCCCGGGCGGTCCTACTTTGGTGGTTAGTGTGTCTTGTGAATGATGTGTGTCTACTTTGGTGGTTAGTGTGTCTTGTGAATGATGTGTGTCTACTTTGGTGGTTAGTGTGTCTTGTGAATGATGTGTGTCTACTTTGGTGGTTAGTGTGTCTGGTCAATGATGTGTGTCTACTTTGGTGGTTAGTGTGTCTTGTCAATGATGTGTGTCTACTTTGGTGGTTAGTGTGTCTTGTCAATGATGTGTGTCTACTTTGGTGGTTAGTGTGTCTTGTGAATGATGTGTGCTTCTACGACTTCATGATATATTTAGGCTGACACATAGGCATAAATAGAGACACTGTACTGGCGAATAAATGAACAGACAGGCAGATGGACACACGGAGGCATTTCAATTCAACTTTATTTTAAAAGGGTCACAAATTGGGCACGCAGGCCCGTCTTACATTCGGCCCTTCCAATCACTCATCTTTCGTTCATCAATAGTGCATTATACATTCACATAGGAAGAAAAAAAAAACACATTGTCAAATAAATGTTGTAAACATAAACAATGCAAATTACCATGTTATGAGGCACATCTCCCCCCCCCCCACCTACATAACACCCCACCCACACACCCCCCCCACCCACACACACACCCAGGGACACATAATATCCCACCAACTGACCCATCCCCCTCCCACAAACATCCACCACCCACACACACTTCCCCCACCCGTTCTCCAAACCCACACACACTCACCCACCCAAACAAACACCCCCCCCCCAATCCACACATCCCGCACCCACCCACATACACATCCTAACTCACACACCCATCCCCCACCCACACATCCTCTACCCACCCATCCAGACTCCCCAACCACCCATCCTTCAACCACACCTCCCTCGACCACAGATTCCCCACCCACACACACATCCCCCACCAACCCACACATCCCGCACCCACCCACACATCCATCATCCACTGACACATCCCCAACCCATACACACACATCCCCACCAACACACATCTCCCTACCCACACACACACACACACACATCTCCCAACCCACCTATAATCCCCAATTTACTCACACACCCCCACCCACCCACAGATGCCCTAACCCACATCCCCCACCACATACATATCCCCCACCCACACACCACACACACCCCCACCCACACAATATTCCCCACCCACACACCACACACATATATCCCCCACCCACATATCCCACACCCACACACCATCAGATATCCCCACCTACACACCACACACATATCCCTAACCCACATACCACACAATATCTCCCCCCCCCCACACATCACACACATATCCCCCACCTACACAGGGGCAGACATAGACAGACAGACCGACCGACCGACCGACCGACCGATCAACCGATCGACCGACCGACCGACCGACAGACAGACAGACAGACAGACAGACAGACATATTTTTAGTGTAAGACAGTAGTAGTAGTAGTAGTAGTAGTAGTAGTAGTAGTAGTAGTAGTAGTAGTAGTAGTAATAGTAGTAGTAGTAGTAGTAGTAGTAGTAGTAGTAGTAGTAGTAGTAGTAGTAGTAGTAGTAGTAGTAGTAGTAGTAGTAGTAGTAGTAGTAGTAGTAGTAGTAGTAGTAGTAGTAGTTGTTGTTGTTGTTGTTGTTAGCAGTATGAGGACGGGCTGGATTAAAAAGACGAAGAAGAAGAAGAAGAAGAAGAAGAAGAAGAAGAAGAAGAAGAAGAAGAAGAAGAAGAAGAAGAAGAAGAAGAAGAAGAAGAAGAAGAAGAAGAAGAAGAAGAAGAAGAAGAAGAAGAAGAAATACAACGGCACTACTAATAAGTAACACAGCAATAATAACATCAACATCTACAGCAACACTAATAATAGTAATTGTAACCGCATAAGGAGAGAGACGATAAGATAGGGCACAATGCTGACTACTTATGGGCCATAGAAGAAGAGAAGAATACAAAAAGGACAGAGAGAAGCTCACCTTATCTCCACGGTTAACAAGAAAAGGATAGGTTTAAGACAGAAGAACTTCAGGACTTCTTAGCGGGGAATTATGCTTTAATGCATATTCCAGACAATAGATCACTGAGATGGGCTGAACCAACATTAATGTGGAACAAACAATGACTAACATCACTAGAACAACAAAGACTAAACATAACACATCATTAACCTAATGAAATCTTTATTGGATGAATTCATGATCTAAAGTTAAATTGACACCCAGGCACAACACATGATTGATGTAATTACAGTAGAGGGAACCTATGTTCCCACAGTGGGGGGTCACTGCTGCCTAAAATCTATGGTCGCACGACCGAACACCCACCCAACAGATCAATAAGAACATAACAAAGGAATTTCAGGGCTAACGATAATGATAACAACAGGGACGTACTCTCTATTGATCTCACCCCAGAGCTCGCCAATGGGTGGTACATGCAGAAGATGGAATTCAAAAATCCCAGTTAGAGATAACTGCTGCCTAGCACCAACCGCAGGGGTGGTATCCAACTAACAGTGAGACCTCAACCTTGTTCAGCTGAGTCTAAGGGTACTTGCTATCAATACCAACACAGGACACCCACATCCACAAGCTTTTTGAGACAAATGCAAGGAAAAGTCACAACCTAATCAAAAACATAATTACAGTTATGGTCATGGGCACACACATTGGTGGAAAAACAACCGACCAGTCAAGCAGAAAAGAAAAACTGCAATCCTAAACATACAGGCATAAACTAGGGTATGGAAAGCTCGACTATGGGGTCAGTTGGGGGAGGAGGAAAATGGGTGGTGGGGGGGGGGGGGGAGAACCCATAAGGAAAAACCCAGGAATGTTCTTCCCCGTTGCTATGATTGGAGAGTTACATCCTCAGACAAAACCCTGCACAGGGGTTCTCGCAGAGCATATTTTGTGAGCTCAGCCAAACTGGTTTTACTTCTTCACAGATTTATAAATCTGTTGGTGGGGAACACAGAGACTCATCCAGGTCATGCTGGAGGCATTCAGGCCTCTCCATGGGTGAGGATGAGCCGAGGGGACCAGCCCGGGTCCTCGCCTCTTGGACCACCCGCCAGCCTGAAACGGCGGTTGTTCCAGAACTGACCCGCTCGGGCAAATAGTGCGCCAATTTTTCCGCTGGGTAAGGTACCTAGCATGAACCAACTATAGGGGGGGGGGGGGGTGTCATTGCATCAGCCTGAAATGTTGTAGAGCCGTGTCGCGCTGCTTTATAATAATAATAATAATAATAATAATAATAATAATAATAATAATAATAATAATAATATAGTCCATTATATTTCTCTGTCTCAATCCATTTTGTCCGCGGTCGTGGAATGACATCACAGTCCAAAAATAGACTCGAGGGCTGTCGTTTTATCTCTGACCTGTATGTGGGAGACAATCTGTTGGTCAACTGTGTTCGTGTCGTTACAGACGGGGTTATGAAATATGTAAGTCGTCTCTATTGTTGTTATTGTCGTTTTCTACATGACCTGTAAGTCGTCCTCTACATTATCTGTAAGTCGTCTTCTACATTATCTGTAAGTCGTCCTCTATATTATATGTAAGTCGTCCTCTACATTATCTGTAAATTTTCTTCTACATTATCTGTAAGTCGTCCTCTACATTATCTGTAAGTCGTCCTCTACATTATCTGTAAGTCGTCTTCTAAATTATCTGTAAGTTTGCTTCTACATTATCTGTAAGTTTGCTTCTACATTATCTGAAAGTTTGCTTCTACATTATCTGTAAGTTTGCTTCTACATTATCTGTAAGTTTGCTTCTACATTATCTGTAAGTTTGCTTCTACATTATCTGTAAGTTTGCTTCTACATTATCTGAAAGTTTGCTTCTACATTATCTGAAAGTTTGCTTCTACATTATCTGTAAGTTTGCTTCTACATTATCTGAAAGTCGTCTTCTACATTATCTGTAAGTTTGCTTCTACATTATCTGTAAGTTTGCTTCTACATTATCTGAAAGTCGTCTTCTACATTATCTGTAAGTTTGCTTCTACATTATCTGTAAGTTTGCTTCTACATTATCTGAAAGTCGTCTTCTACATTATCTGTAAGTTTGCTTCTACATTATCTGTAAGTTTGCTTCTACATTATCTGAAAGTTTGCTTCTACATTATCTGTAAGTTTGCTTCTACATTATCTGTAAGTCGTCTTCTACATTATCTGTAAGTTTGCTTCTACATTATCTGTAAGTTTGCTTCTACATTATCTGAAAGTTTGCTTCTACATTATCTGTAAGTTTGCTTCTACATTATCTGAAAGTCGTCTTCTGCATTATCTGTAAGTTTCCTTCTACATTATCTGTAAGTTTGCTTCTACATTATCTGTAAGTCGTCTTCTACATTATCTGTAAGTTTGCTTCTACATTATCTGTAAGGTTGCTTCTACATTATCTGAAAGTCGTCTTCTACATTATCTGTAAGTTTGCTTCTACATTATCTGTAAGTTTGCTTCTACATTATCTGAAAGTTTGCTTCTACATTATCTGTAAGTTTGCTTCTACATTATCTGTAAGTTTGCTTCTACATTATCTGAAAGTCGTCTTCTACATTATCTGTAAGTTTGCTTCTACATTATCTGTAAGTCGTCTTCTACATTATCTGTAAGTTTGCTTCTACATTATCTGTAAGTTTGCTTCTACATTATCTGTAAGTTTGCTTCTACATTATCTGTAAGTTTGCTTCTACATTATCTGTAAGTTTGCTTCTACATTATCTGTAAGTTTGCTTCTACATTATCTGTAAGTTTGCTTCTAAATTATCTGTAAGTTTGCTTCTACATTATCTGTAAGTCGTCTTCTACATTATCTGTAAGTTTGCTTCTACATTATCTGTAAGTTTGCTTCTACATTATCTGTAAGTTTGCTTCTACATTATCTGTAAGTTTGCTTCTACATTATCTGTAAGTTTGCTTCTACATTATCTGTAAGTTTGCTTCTAAATTATCTGTAAGTTTGCTTCTACATTATCTGTAAGTTTGCTTCTACATTATCTGTAAGTTTGCTTCTACATTATCTGTAAGTCGTCCACTACATTATCTGTAAGTTTGCTTCTAAATTATCTTTAAGTCGTCTTCTACATTATCTGTAAGTTTGCTTCTACATTATCTGTAAGTTTGCTTCTAAATTATCTGTAAGTCGTCTTCTACATTATCTGTAAGTTGTCCTCTTCATTATTTGATCAATGGTATTTTTAATATGCACATTGTTATTATAGTCTTTACACAATCTTGTCATTATAAATATGTAAGTTGTTATTATTGTGTTCTACATTATCTGATCAACGTTGTTGTTAATATGTAAGATGCAATTATCGTTGTTATTATCGTTTTTACATTATCTGATCATTGTCATCAGTAATATCACTGTTAGTCGGTACTAGCCATTGCCATCATAAACATCATCATCATCATCATCATCATCATGATCATCATCATCATCATCATCATCATCATCATCATCATCATCATCATCATCATCATCATTTTTGTCGGCATTAGCATATACATAGAAACAATCATATATATATATATATATATACAACCATATTATCACCAATACAATCATATACATCAATACAATGATTAAAATTAACATAATCATATACATCAGTACAATCATATACATCAGTACAATCATATACATTAACACAATCATTTACATCAGTACAATCATATACATCAACACAATCATATACATCTGTACAACCTGAGAATTGAGGTGGAAGCAGTTACACGTGTGGTTCGGCTGGCTGGAGGACAAGCAGCACACACATGTCGTGATTGTAACAGACTCAAGACCATGCTGTTAAATGTACAGACAGGCCTGTTTCATGCAGCGTGACAGGCGTCAACTAACAATAGCAAAGATAAGGCGCATCCGTCGGATATTTCCCCCAGGACATGTTGGTGTGGTGGGAAACGAGCAGACGGACAGACTGGCTTGGTCTGCACCGCTGGGTGGGGTATTGGTGCATGATAAAGAAGATGAGTGGGAAGGGGGGGGGGGGGGGGGGGGGCTGAGTGGTCTCGAGGTTTGGTGTCCGCCTCGAGTGCTAGAAGTCTGGGGTTCAAGCCCCGGTGGGCCGGGATTTTTTTCACGTGGACTTCTAGTAAGAAAATTCCCCATTGTCTCTAAGTAGTGAGATCGGACGCCCGTGTGTATTGTTGCGCACGTAAAACATCCTTTGGTAGTTGGAAATCTGAAAAGAGTAGCCTGTCGCTGTCCGGGCAAAATTTCGAGTTAAAATCTACCCAAAGTATTTCAGGATCATCGCCGATGCTACGGAGTTCGTGCACTGAGCTTATATTCTCCGGACTCAGGCTTGGGTTCGGAGTAGAACGGAGCACTTATAGGTAACACCCGTGTGCCGTGATGTTGATCCGTCGACTAAACTAAACTGAACTAAACTAAAGTAAACTAAACTAAACTAAACTTATAAGAAAGATGAGATTCGTAGGGATCGTGCATAGTGTGGAAGAACAAATACATCAGCATTGCCTGAAGAGAATAGTACGAGCAGGGAGTGACCTAGAGCTGGTCGCGGAGACAATGGTGTGTCACGGATTGACCAGAGGAATCTAATAGACACTCAGTTCTAGAAAAAGCTAGACGGACACATCATCTGATTGCGATTGGTACCATTAGTACTGGGACTCTTCGCTTGTTGTTGAAGATAAGGATACGCGTGAGTGGGAATGTTTTGAGTTATGTGATGTCGGTTCTTGACTAAATTCAACTCAAATACAACCATATGCACACTGTGAATAAACGAGCAAGTGATAGATGAAAAGAAACAAGAAATTTGAATGGATACAAAAAGTAAAGTAGAATTAAAGATAGAAGTTACAAACAATTAAATGCAGGACAGTGTGGAAATTCGGCAGAGAGAAAGAAGGAAAGAACGAAAGAAAGAAAGAAAGAAAGAAAGAAAGAAAGAAAGAAAGAAAGAAAGAAAGAAAGAAAGAAAGAAAGAAAGATTAAATGATCTCCATCAATTTCAAAATTTAATGCATAAAAGAATTTCATGAATAAAATGGATTATTAAAAATTTA
>JACEFZ010006410.1:0-17501 GCA_014155875.1 Cepaea nemoralis | reverse complement strand
GATACATAACTACAGTCTTCTCCAAGTTGATATTGAGCCCAAAGTTGGCACAGGCATATGAGAAAGCTGAAACATTGTATATCATGTCTGCCTGTGAGTTGGCATATAGAGAGCAATCATCAGCAAACAGGAGCTCTCTGGCGGTGCCGCTGTTAATTTTGGTTTTAGCTTTCAGCCTTCTGAGATTGAATAACTTTCCATCCATACGGTAGTTGATGTCTATTCCAATGTCGTTGGTCTCAAAGGAATTCGTCATCATAGCTGAAAACATGAGGCTGAGCAGTGTTTGTGCCAGGACACATCCTTGCTTCACTCCATTGGTGACAGGAAAGGGTTCAGACAGTTCGCCATTTTCCTGTACTCTTGCCTGCATGCCATCATGAAATAGCCGCACTATTTGGACAAACTTTCGTGGACAGCCATATTTTGCCATAATCTTCCACAGTCCTTCTCTGCTGACTGTATCAAAAGCCTTGGTAAGGTCAATGAAAGTGGAGAACATTTCGCAGTTCTATTCCTGACATTTCTCTTGCAGCTGCCTTGCAGCGAAAATCATGTTAACAGTTCCACGTTCTTTTCTGAAGCCACACTGACTCTCAGGGAGAAGACCTTGATCGAGATGGGCTGTGAGGCGATTGAGAAGAATTCTGGCGAGTATCTTCCCTGCAATTGAAAGCAAGGAGATGCCTCGGTGGTTGTCACAGGATTGGCGGTTTCCTTTACGTTTGTAAAGGTGGACTATTGACGCGTCCTTGAAATCTTGTGGCATGGTCTCATTCACCCATATGTTTGTAAAGACTTGGTGAAGCTGCTCTGTTAGGACCGGCCCACCTGCCTTGTATATCTCTGCTGGGATGGAGTCAGGACCAGGTACCTTGCCGCTGGAGAGTTGCTGGATGGCTTTGTTTACTTCCACTATGGTTGGCAGGTCATCAAGTGTCTCATTGGTAGGAACTTGAGGAAGGCAGTTGATGGTTTCATCATCGAAGAAGGAAGTTGCATTTAAGATGTTGCTGAAATGCTCTTTCTTATCGGTGATCGATGTTCCCCCATCTGCACTGAGGAATGGGAACTATGCCTGGTGATGTAGGACCATAGACCGTTTTCAGTGAGTCGTAGAAGTTTTTCATATCATGACTTTCAGCAAAGCCCTGAATTTCATCAGCTTTGCTGCTCAGCCAGGAGTCCCGCATGTGCCGAAGTTTCTGCTGCACTATTCTCTGAATGTTCTTGAAGGCATCTTTTTTTGATGTTGACTTTGGGTCATTCAAATGTGCCTTGAGGAGAAGATGTTTCTCGGCCAGCAATTGGTTGATGTCTTCAGAATTTTCATCAAACCAGTCTTTATGCTTTCGGGAGGCTGGACCCAGGATTTCCATAGCAGTATTGTAAATTATGTCCTTTAGGGCTCTCCATTCTATTTCTGTATCCTGTTTAGTTGCAGCATTTGGCTTGAGGCGGTCTTCCAGCATATTTTCAAACGACTGCTGCATTTTCTTGCTGTTTAGGCGGGTGACATTTAGCTTATTTTGCATTTTCACCCCTTGAGGACGCCGTGGTGACCTCATGTGAATGTTTATTTTCGAGTAGTAGTAGTAGTAGTAGTAGTAGTAGTAGTAGTAGTAGTAGTCGTAGTAGTAGTAGTAGTAGTAGTAGTAGTAGTAGTAGTAGTAGTAGTAGTAGTAGTAGCTAAAGAAGAAAAGAAGAAGCAGATAATGATGACCATGATTAGGGTGACGATGAGGATGAGGATGACGACGAGATAGAAATTGGAAACGAAGAAGAAGAAGAAGAAGAAGAAGAAGAAGAAGAAGAAGAAGAAGAAGAAGAAGAAGAAGAAGAAGAAGAAGAAGAAGAAGAAGAAAAAGAAGAAGAAGAAGAAGAAGAAGAAGAAGAAGAAGAAGAAGAGAAGAAGAAGAAGAAGAAGAAGAAGAAGAAGAAGAAGAAGAAGAAAAGTGGTGATGGTGGAAGAATAGGAAGAGGAAACACCTACACATATTGTGATTACACTAGTCACACAGATCGTTGGTATTTCTTTGCTGCAGAAATCAATAGTAAAAATTCAGCCAGATTCTGAATAAGTTTTTGAAACTACAAAAAGTATTTACCCAGTCATTAAAGATTGAAGTTGAGTTTTCTTCATGCAAACTTCTGAATACCCAGCTGAATCTGCCTGGTTGAATAGCTGGCACCCGAGACAATCGTAAGACATTATACCCGAGGTTTGAAACATTACCGAAGACAATGCACTTGGCACTTAATCCGGATGAAACAACTGAGTGTCAATTCCTCGCGAAATACTGTGTTATTATCAGGACATGAAGACAAACAATAGCAAATACATAATGATAACAAAGTAATAAAAGAGTAAGCATTACATTGCAAGGAAGACCAATTGCCATTTACGAAAAGAATAGCTACAAAGTACATAAAGAGTCATAGTGAAAAAGTTAAAATTGTTTTGCTCAACGGCTTATGGGAATAGAATGGCAGCACTCGCAACGTTGGACAATCTGTCTCCACATTTACAGCAGAAAGCGTCGTCGCTAGTTTGTACGAATTTTAATTATCATCATCAACATCTTTAGCATTATTATTTATCATCATCATCATCATCATCATCATCATCATCATCATCATCATCATCATCATCATCATCATCATCATCATCATCATCATCATCATCATCATCATCATCATCATCATCATCATCATCATTATCAACATCATCTTTAATATCACAATCATATCACAATCATCATTTTTATAATTATCATCATCATCACCACCATCATCATCCTCAAAATCATTATTATTATCATGATTACTATCATCACCCTCATCATCATCATCATTATTATCAACAGCCCTGCCATATGTCAGCAATGCTAATATTTCCCCACAGATCTCGGTCCCTGGGTGTTGTGGGTCAGTTGTCCGGCTGATATCCCTCCAGGCCACTTTCGTGGACTGTCCAGCAGCATTTCTTAGGGTCTGTCTCTGTCTCTTCTGCAGTTGATTTCTCCAGTTGTCACAACATTCCTCAACGCCTCTCTTCTAAGTAACAATTGTTTGTCTTTGTCCTATATGTACAAATAACAATTGTTTGTCTTTGTCCTATATGTACAAGTAACAATTGTTTGTCTTTGTCCTATATGTACAAGTAATAATTGTTTGTGTCTGTCCTATATGTACAAGTAACAATTGTTTGTCTCTGTCCTATATGTATAAGTAACAATTGTTTGTCTCTGTCCTATATGTACAAGTAACAATTGTTTGTCTCTGTCCTATATGTACAAGTAACAATTGTTTGTCTATGTCCTATATGTACAAGTAACAATTGTTTGTCTCTGTTCTATATGTACAAGTAACAATTGTTTGTCTCTGTTCTATATGTACAAGTAACAATTGTTTGTGTCTGTTCTATATGTACAAGTAACAATTGTTTGTGTCTGTCCTATATGTGCAAGTAACAAATGTTTGTCTCTGCCCTATATGTACAAGTAACAAATGTTTGTCTCTGTCCTACATGTTCAAGTAACAATTGTTTGTCTCGCTCCTACATGTACAAGTAACAAATGTTTGTCTCTGTCCTATATGTACAAGTAACACATGTTTGTCTCTGTCCTATATATACAAGTAACACATGTTTGTCTCTGTCCTATATGTACAAGTAACAAATATTTGTGTCGGTCCTATATGTACAAGTAACAATTGTTTGTGTCGGTCCTATATGTACAAGTAACAAATGTTTGTCTCTGTCCTATATGTATAAGCAACAATTGTTTGTGTCGGTCCTATATGTACAAGTAACAATTGTTTGTGTCGGTCCTATATGTACAAGTAACAATTGTTTGTGTCGGTCCTATATGTACAAGTAACAAATGTTTGTCTCTGTCCTATATGTACAAGTAACAATTGTTTGTCCCTGTCCTATATGTACAAGTAACAAATGTTTGTCTCTGTTCTATATGTACAAGTAACAATTGTTTGTCCCTGTCCTATATGTAAAGTAACAATTGTTTGTCTCTGTTCTATATGTACAAGTAACAATTGTTTGTCCCTGTCCTATATATACAAGTAACAAATGTTTGTCCCTGTCCTATATGTACAAGTAACAAATGTTTGTCTCTCTCCTACATGTACAAGTAACAAATCCCTGTACACGTCTTCACGTGTGTTGGGCACATAGTGCAATGCTAAGCCTATATTTGTATATATAAATTGTCAATCGGTGGGCAATGTGGTTTGTATCTGATCGACCGCCTTAACTACCCAAATCATTTCTTAGCGCTCAGTTTA
Organism: Cepaea nemoralis; assembly: GCA_014155875.1. NCBI lineage: Eukaryota > Metazoa > Mollusca > Gastropoda > Stylommatophora > Helicidae > Cepaea > Cepaea nemoralis. The sequence continues at coordinate 13,199 of JACEFZ010006410.1, read as the reverse complement.
GCCTGAGTCGACAATGGAGCACAGATCCATTTTAAAAATTCCGGCTCTTATGTGGATCCGAACTCCTGACCCACCGGACCGACAGAAGAGTGCTTAGCCTCTGCGCTGCCACGGCTCCCTCTCTTTCTGATAGTTGTGTAGCGTTCTACCTCCATTAGCCTGTTGCAGACAATCGTTGTTTGTTACTCTGGCCACGTCTCCGCTGCTTCCAAGTTGTTCCTAATGTGTTTGTTCACTAACACACCGCCGAATATGTTCATTATAACATTTCAGTGAGGTCGTTACGGCCGAATGGATCAGAGTGCTGGCTTTTAAACTTCCGGTGTGCTGATGCCGATATAGCGGGTTAAGTCACTGCATCGGTCAGTTGGGATAAAATGTTGACCTCTCGTACTTGACGTGGAGACGTACACTAGAGTGGGTTCGCCTGGTGGCGAGGGACAGTCTTAATAGGGGAAGCTAATCCACACGCAAAAATCAGTCCAGTACTACTAGACGTTGTAGCACATATATAGACTACGCTTGAGTTCAAAGCGAGCGACCGCAAAAAAAAAAAAGGTATACAAAATTGATAATAACATTGAATGGGATGAATGTTAGCATGCTGGGTAATAAGTGGATACATGAACAAGTGGATAAGTGAATAAGCAATGAAATGAATTGGCGAATAAGTGAGTAAGTGAATAAGTAACTATATGAACTGGCGAATAAGTGAATAAGCGAATAAGTGAATATGTCAGTAAGTTAATAAGTCAATAAGTGAATATGCGACTGTACATATAGGTAAATAAGTGATCAGTGGATAAGTGTATAAGCGAAAAAGTAATCGATCACTCTAGTGATCGAGTGAGATGGCAAAACATGACCGCCCACTAATATCGGCATGGCACATGATGGATGGATGGATGGAAAAAGTAAGAAAAAAGTGAATAAGCGAAAAATCGAGTAATTAAAAAGTAAATAAGTTAATAAGCCAATAAGCTAATAAGCCAATAACTGAATAAGCAAGTTAGCTAGTAAGAAATGCGAATAAGTGAATATGCGAATAAGCGAATAACTGAATAAGTTCATAATACTCGAATACAAGAAAGAAATGAATGAATGAATAATTGTATAAGTGAATAAGTGAATACTGAGCAAGTGAATTTGAGTGTACTCTGAAATGTGGACACAATAAGTTGATATAGAGAATGGATTTCGGTTTGAATTAGACATTTCGATTGTTTGTTGAAGGCCCACCAATGTACACTTGTAACATAGTTACCTAAACAATGCATTAGCAATACGGACGTGTTACGCTTGGTTGAAAACGCTAATGGGAAGATTGAAAACAACTCGCAGAGTCCACGCTGGTGTTAGGATTAAGTTTTCCTTTTTGTTCTACTTGTTCTTGTTCTTGTTTTTGTTGTTCTTCTTCTTCTTCTTCGTCTTTTTCTCGTTTTTGTTGTTCTTCTTAGTCATGTTCTTGTTCTTCTTCTGCCCATATGACTTATAGTAGACTATAGGCCCACAGCGACTCACCCCAACCATGTCTAAGCCAATTCGTGCTTGGTTGCATGTGTGCTGTTTTATTTGTGTGTTTCTATGGTGTGAGATAGCTTGTCAGACACCAACCATATTTAGTAGCCATTTACGACATGGTTGTGATATCTATAGTTTTACTATTCTTCCGTTTTCCCTTCGAGTCTCAGTAACGCTTGGGCAGAATGCTGTGGTGTGGAACATTATTTGCATCTTATCATTTTAATGCACATTTCACAGATGCGGCGTTGATTATCAAAATTCGTTCTCCTCTTCCTCCCTATAGTCCTTTTCCTTCGTGTCTTCCTCTTATCAGATAGCTTCCTCCTCCTTTTCCATCATTCTTACATCTTCATTCTTCCTTCGCCGCTATCACCAATATAATTATCAGCAGTATCATCTCGTACAGTCCATTATGGTTCTATAAGATAATTTCTTCAGTTGTGTCTCGTACAGCCAATAAATGTCCTTTAGGTTTGTCTGGTACAGTCCATAAACAGTCTAATTTCTTTAGTTCTTTGTCATACAGTCCACAATGGTTATAATTTCTTTAGTAGTGTCTCGTACAGTCCACAATGGTTCTAATTTCTTTAGTTTTGTCTCGTACAGTCTCGTACAGATCCATAACTGCTCTCATTTCATTAGTTGAGTCTCCTACAATCCATATATATATATTTAAATTTCTTCAGTTGTGTAGATCAAGGTTTGATCATCGTCTAATCTCTATCATCAAATTCCCAGGGACCCTAGCTATTCAAAACTACTTACTGTCAGGAAAATATTTCCATTTATAAACACATCTAATGCCATATTCATTTCCACGAGATCTCAATGCTCTTACGTTGATCTGATTCAGCAATGCATTTCTCAATTCCGGACTGTTGTACTGCTTCTTTATTTATCTCGAAAAGCTTATAGATTTGTGTCTTTAGAAGTTAAAAGTTATTTGAATCATGGAATACTGATCTTCCTAATGCGAACTATTGACGTTTGGAAAAAGATCCCGAAGACATTGCGAATAAAGAACAGAAATGACGAGACCATGACCAGAAACAAGAAAATACACTAGACAACCAGATGTAATCAATGAAGTAGAGATCATACATTGCTAAATATTAAATCCAATACATTTCCATTGGTCAGTCAAAAGAAATAAAGTAATCCCCGTATTGTAAGAGGCTTTGGTGTGTGTGCATAAAAAAAAAAGAAAAAGATTTAGTTAATATATTGCCTAGAAGACGCTAATGAAACTAGAACATTATATGCAGCAATAAGAAAGATACAAGCAGCTTTCTTTGGTCACGTGATGAGAAGAGAGGCATTCAAGAATATCGTGACGAGGAGAAGAGAAGCAGCGGCCGACCAAGAAAAATGGTGCAGGATAGATTGAGACGGTGAAATGGAGGAATATCAACAACACAAGTGATCCAAAAAACCAAAGACCGAACTATGTGGAGAGATTTGAACGCCTACGCCAGCTGAAATGGCATTTGATGATGATGATGACAATGATATATATATATATTTTTTTTTTCCCCCGCGTGTCCATCCTGTTTTTCTGTTTCAAGATATTGCGGTCAACATCAGCATCTTTTATCTGCATGTTGATTCGTAGGCTAGATTACGCTCATCATCACGCCACGTTTTTCTAAGCGACCGGCTCCATACTCTCATAAGTCTCTGGTGCGACTCGAACCGCTTCCAATTCTCGTGCGCTCACGTCAACCACGAGAGTATTCGGGGTTACGGAGAAAGTTGCTAACCCCTCAACCAGGGAGATACCAGGAGTATATATATATATACTTTTAAAAAAAAAATATCGCATATCATTTTACAGGACATCGCTGTCAACATCAGCATCTTTCAGCTGATTGTTGATATATTGTGGATTGTGGAAAGATATATTGAAAAGTAAACAAATTACGAATCAGGTCTTACGCTCTTTCTCTCTGAGGCTACAACTGTTGGAATCTAAGTGTAGTGAGAAAGACTTAAAGTACCGATTTAAGTACCAACTTTTGACAGAATTACAAATGAACTTACAGCAAGGACAAGAAGAAGAAAACAACTGGCATTCTACAAGATCTTAGCATACCACACTGGATTATCAATAGCATAATGTCCCCGAAAGGAACTGAAATAAGTAATTAAATTTACTGACCCTTTACACGCCTCAAGACGTATTGAACATATGGTGCTAGAGCTATAGTTAACAAGAACAAAATCAAAAAACTAATCGGCAGGCACTAAGAGATGTAGTCAGTATTAAATCGGGCGCTTTTACTTTCCAAGATATTTCCTGTACCCAATTTAGGCTGTTCGACCTGGGAGCCCAGGTCAATTTGTCGAAATTCCTACGCAGAACCCGTGACAGCCGGACCGTCAAGGGAGCGTCTGGCCGCTGCGCTCCCGCGGCCCCGGAAACTGAACTACTTTGGCATATTAAATGTCATGGCGGCTAGGATAGAACCGTGATGGAAGGCCATGATTCCTTGGAGGAGAGAAAGGGGTCAACCAGGACGAAGATGGATACAGGACAGTGCAGGCGCATGGGGCATGGAGTTGGTTGGGTGGGGGGGGGGGAGCGGGGGGGGGGGGGGGTGTCATGAGACAAGTGAAATAGCTGAGGGTCGAGAAACGTTTTGGTGAGCCGTGATGAGGGTTTCATGAACATAAAATGTATTGTTTGGTAAAAACAAGTACCTCTCTTGAATAATGCAACACTCGTTGATGGGATAGAAGACACATACATATCCAAGCATTGCAAGTGGTTAGTTCGCCACCACAAACGGTTACCTACGTCAGTACATTCATTCAGTAGCATGTCCTTTGCAGAACCTCGCTCGCATAACAATCTTCCGGAAAACCTCTCGATCATAAGCACGATGTCCCACGTCCACACACCAATCTGTAGATCATCTGCCACATCCTACACCAATATTCCATTTGGCCTTCCTCCTCCTCTCTTCCCGGGCATGTACCTCCCCATTAGTGTTCTCTCCAAACTTTCATGACGTTTCAAGTGATCAACATATTTCAGTTGTCTGTGTGTTATCATCTTTAGTAGCTAACCTTCTTCAGTATTCAGATATTGCCGTATGGATGCATTTGCTCTTTTCAGTATTCAGATATCCATTTATATTCAACGGAATTTATGCGCTGTTCAGCTTGTTGAGTAAGTGTCCGGATCTCATAGCCGTATGTTGCAATGGGAAAGATGCATGCTGTTAGAAATGTTATTTTTATAGTTCTGTCTGTCCCACGCCACAATTTATTCAGCTCTTTTAGTTTTTGAAGAGCAGTAGATATTCGTCTTTTAATTTCTTTCATTGTGTCACCATTGTTGGTAATCAATGACCCAAGATATTCGACATTTTCCACCACCTCCAAGTTTCCTTATTAACATATATTTATTTCTCAATAATAGATTTATCTGTATGTATTATCTTTGTTTATACTATTTTAAGATATATGTTGTGATTTTCACTATTCTTTTGGGTTGAGGATATTAGTTTTTCTATACCATTATGTGATGTCGATATTAATACTGTATCACAGCCTATCGAATCTCTGGTGTTTCCTACATCGGTACATTACAGAATGAAAACAGATAGGTATGTAGGACTCCTGCTAAAATAGTGAAAGGTAATAAACACAGACACAATGTACATACATTACATCGACTAGGGGGGGGGGGGGTTGAGAGGTCTCGAGGTATGGTGTCCGCCTCGAGTGCTGGAGGTCCCAGGTTAAAGCCTCGGTGAGGACCGGGACTTTTTCACGTGGACTTCTAGTAATAAAATTTCCCCTGGTCTCTAGGTAGTGAGATCGGACGCCCGTGTGAATTGTTGCGCACGTAAAATATCCCTTGGCAGTTGGAAATCGAAAAAGAGTAGCCGCGCTGCCCGGGCAATGTTTGGAGTTAAAAATATACCCAAAGTATTTCAGGATTCTCGCCGGTGCTACGGAGTTCTTGCACTGAGCTGAGATTCTCCGGACTCAGACTTGAGTTAGGAACGGAGCACTTTTGGGTTACACCCGTGTGCCGTGATGTTGATCCATCGACTAAACTAAACTAAACTAAACTACAACGAATGCAATGGCCTAATAACATTTGATACCAATACTTTGTTTTCTGTTTACGTTTTAATTGTTAATTAAATGTTCTAATTTATTGTTTTTATTTTAGATATGTTTGTGCTATTACTGATGAAGATGACTAAGATTGAAACTTCGATCTTTCCGTTTCCGGAAATCACAATGTGGAAAATAACAATGGTGATAATAATAACGTAACAATAAGATACAGATTGCTATCCACAACACAACGAATTGACGTTTCGATCTTAGTCATCATCATCAGGAATACCACAAACAGATCTAAAGAAAAACATGCAATTTGAAAATTTAACAACAATTAAAACGTAAAAGAAAACGTTTTGGTATCAAACTTAATTAAAGAGGTCAGCATGGCCGAATGGATAACAGCGTTTGTACATAACCATCTGGTGTGCTGATGCCAAGGTCGCGGGATCAACCCTTACACCAATCAGTTGGACTAAAATTTGAGTCTTTGACATGGGGACGTAAATTACAAGTACCTCAGAGGTCGGAGTGTGTTCATCTGATAGTCAGGGACACTTGTAATAGGGAAAGCTAATCCCCACGCAAAAATGGCAGCCCAGTGCACTAAAAGTAGTAGTGCACTTGAAGTAGTAACATGTAATGGACTACGCTTGAGTTTAAAGCGGGTGAGTGCAAAAAAAAGCCCTCAAATTTCTGAGCACGTAGTGTACCCACTAAATGTGAAAAATCAAATAAATGAAACATAAAGAGGCTGTGAAAAATAAATTTAAGGCCAAACTCACCAACTGTTTTCTAGAAGGCATGAACAAACAAGAGGTCAATTGGACAATGTGTTGCCGAGCAAGGAGACTGTATGGAGAAATAATACTCAACATTTCTGGCTTGCTCTATTTTGAAAAACTTATTCGTAAAATTTATGTTGCTTATTGACTTGCCCTCGTAAATACCAATCTGCCTATCAGCATCTTTTCTCGAGTCCTTTGTAGAACGTGGTTCTCTGCGTACCATGCCACGATCCTTCGCCAGTTCACATACCACAAGCATTCTCATGTCCAGGATGTCTTTAGTGTCTGGCGTCCGCCGTCCGCCGTCGTGTATCTAAGACTCGACTCTTGCATAATATCGTCTTCATCTACCTGGCCGAATGGAAGAAGGGTTCATGCCTGCCCAAAGGCATTGGTCGTTGGTGTTCTAGATAATTCTTTTTGTGATATTTCTCCATGCCCTTGTTGAACACCACAAAGATTATTTCGCTTTAACTCCCATGATTGTTCTACTTCCGATATTTCCAGTTGTCTCGATGTTCTCCAACGTGTCTAGTCTCAGTATTGCTTCTTTACAGTTGCGTTTTATACTCTGCCTTCATTATCCTCTTCCATGCAGTTGTTATGTCTTCCGAAAGGCAAGGGTATGCGCAACATTCGCCCTTGAAGCCACATCTGTCGCTGCCTCCAAGATCTTCCTAATTTATTCGTTTACATTCAATAATTCACTAAAAAAAAGCCCCAACAGGTTCTATTTTAAAATTTTGTTTTTTGCTGTTTCCCCCTCCCCATTTTTTTTCTATTTTCTCTCTCTTTTCCTACTCTTCCCCTCTCCCTTCTCTGTTTTCCCCCTGTCTCTCCCCTCCCCCTCTTCTCTTTTTCTCTGTTTTCTTCTCTCTCTTTTCTGTTTTTTCTGTCCTCTGTCTGTCTCTCCCCCTCTCTCTCTGTGTCTCTGTCTCTGTCTTCTCTTTTTTCTCTCTCTTTTTTTTCTTTTGTCTTCTCTTTTCTCTCTCTCTCTCTCCCCCCCTGTTTTTCTGTTTTCTCTCTCCTCCCCTCTCTGTTTTTCTGTCTCTCTTTTCTCTCCTCTTCTCCTTTTCTCTCCCCTCTTCTGTCTGTCTTCTCTCTCCTCTCTCTTTCTCTGTCTCTGTTCTTTTCTCTCTCTTCTGTCTCTTTTCTCCCCTCTCTGTTTTTCTCTTTTCCCCTCTCTGTCTCTGGGCTGTCTCTCTCTCTCCCCTCTTCCCCTTGTCTCTCTCTCTCTTTTGTTTTTTGTCTCTCTCTCTCTGTTTCCCCCCTCTCCCCCCTGTCTCTCTCTCTCTGTCTCCTGTTCTCTCCCTCTGTCTCTCTCTCTTCCCGTCCCCTTTTCTCTCTTCCCCTCTGGTTTTTCTTTTTCCCCTCTTTTTCCCCTCCCCTCTCTGTTTTTTTCTCTTCCCCTCTCTCTCTCCTTTTCTTCTCCTTTTTCTTTTCTCTCTCCCCTTTTTTCCCCTTTTCTCCCCTCTGTCCCCCTTCTCTCTCTCCCCCCCTCTCTTCTTTTGTCCCCTCCTTCCCCCTTTCTCTTCCCCTGTCTCTTTTCTCTCTCTCTCTCTTTTCTGTCTCTGTCTCCTCTCTCTCTCTGTCCTCTGTCTCTTCCCCTCTCCTCTTCTCTTTCTCTCTCTCTGTCTCTGTCTCCTCTCTCTCTTCTCTCTCTTCTCTGTTCCCCTGTTTTCCCCTCTCTCTTTTTCTCCCCTTTTCTCCCCTCTCTCTTCCCCTGTCCCCCCTTTTTGTCTCTGTCTCTTTTTCTCCCCTCTTTTTCTCTCTCTTTTTCCTGTTTTCTGTTTCTGTCTCTGTCTCTCTCTCTTCTCTGTCTCTCTCTCTCTCTGTCTCTGTCTCTCTCTCTCTTTGTCCTCTGTCTCTTCTCTCTCTCTCTCTCTCTCTCTGTCTCTGCTCTTCTCTCTCTCTGTCTCTGTCTCTCTCTCTCCTCTGTCTCTCTCCTCTCTGTCTCTCTCTCTGTCTCTGTCTCGTCTCTCTCTCTGTCTCTCTCCCTCTTCTCTCTCTCTCTCTCTCTCTCTCTCTTCTTGTCTCTGTCTCTCTCTCTCTCTCTCTCTCTCTCTGTCTCTGTCTCTCCTCTCTCTCTGTCTCTGTCTCTGTCTCTCTCTCTCGTCTCTGCTCTCTCCTCTTCTCTCTCTGTCTCTGTATCTGTCTCTCTCCTCTCTCCTCTGTCTCTGTCTCTCTCTGTCTCTCTCTGTCTCTGTCTCTTCTCTCTTCTCTCTCTCTCTCTGTCTCTGTCTCTGTCTCTCTCTCCATACGTGGATCATCGTCTTGTCTCTTTTCTTCTCTCTCTCTCGTGTCTCTCATCCGTCTCGGTCTCTGTCTCTGTCTCTTCTCTCTCTCTGTCCTCTCTCTCTGTCTCTGTCTCTGTCTCTCTCTCTCTGTCTCTCTCTCTCTGTCTCTCTCTCTCTCTGTCTCTGTCTCTGTCTCTCTCTCTCTCTCTCTCTCTCTCTATATCATATTCAGTGATTCGCTGCATACAGCAGAACGGGTTCTATATAACATTTCATTATGCTCTCTCTCTCTCTCTCTCTCTCTCTCTCTCTCTCTCTCTCTCTCTCTCTCTCTCTCTCTCTCTCTCTCTCATATTCAATGATTCACTACATACAGCTGAACAAATTCTATATAACATGTCATTACTCTCTTCTAACATTAAATGATTCACCACATACAGCAAAACAGGTTGTATATAACATCACTTTACTCTCTTTCTAACATTCCATCACTCACGACATACAGCAGAACAGGTTCTACGTAACATTTCCTAACTCTCTGTAACATTCAATGATCGTGAATTATTACATAAGGCACGTTTCATCTTATACTTGGCTTGTTCTGCGCACCCACATTATACTGAAGATAAGCGCTGACTTACTTCTCGTTTAGAAAGCAATGGCAAACTACTGAAAGTAAAATTGCATAGGCAATCATCTGTGGTTGATTATAGCGTCCTACAAGAACATACAACTTTCTGCATACATACAACATTCTGAATAAATATAATATTTTGCATACATACAACATTCTACATCCATAGTTCAGTTGTTCTGGTGTCCTGCAAGAACATACAACATTATGCATACATACTTCAGTTGCTCTGGTGTCCATCAAGAACATAGAACATTCTGCATACATAATTCTGTTGTTCTGGTGTCATGAAAGGACATACACCATTCTGCATACATAAGTCAGTTGTTATGGTGTCGTACAAGGACATACGACATTCTACATATATACTTCAGTTGGTATGGTATCCTCCAAGGACATACCACATTCTGCATACATTCTTCAGTTGTTCTTGTTTTCCTGCAAGGATATACATCTTTCTGCATACATACTTCAGTTGTTCTGGTGTCCCCTATGACGTCTGCCTTCAACTTTTGTCTCTTTTGGTTTGTTCATGGCGATTAAAACATGCGAATTTATTTTTGATGTTATTTCAAATGCCTCGGGGATTCCCCTAGCAGGGATATTTTTTATGAGAATTACGGTAATTGTAAAGAACGTTCATCTACGCTCCTAAATGTCCATCTCCCCTTGGTGTTTTTTTAATGGGACATTACATTAATTTCTCTCATTGTGCGATATAACGATTTGGACATTTTTCCCATGCGATGCCGCACCTCTTGTTTTATCATCTTTTGCTTCTCGTAAATAAATGGTAGTTGACGCTGATGGCAAGAAGTTAAAAGAACCACACACAAAAATGTTAGCAAAGCAAAGATTACCCAAACAGAGAAGATGAAAATGCATTTATGAGAGAAATAAGGGTTTGTTAATGCGAGAAATTGTTAATGTGCCAAGCGTGGTAATGATGACCAAAAATGATCGTGATTTATAACAGTGCATTTTTTAAGTTCATTCCCAAGAAGTGGTGTTGTTTTGACAGAGACAAAATATAATGTTCCTAACTTCGCATGAGGCACTAGGATTTAGTTCTCGTGAAATTGGTATTAAATGAAACAGAAATTTAGCTGTTTGGGTTCAAGAAAAGTCAAATGGGAAATATCGGAAATTATCGTTTGAATTGTGCAGTATTTAACATAAGGATAGAGGGACAGTGGAACGAACGAACGAACGCACTTTATTTTCAGAAGGTCATAAATTGGTCACACAGGCCCGTCTTACATTCTGCCCTTCCAACCACGCATCTTTAGTACATCAGTTATCTATTGCGCATGTTACATTCACATAGAACAAAACAACATTGTCAAATTAATGCTGCCAACATAAACAATGCATATTACAATCTTATGAGACAGACAGACAGACAGACAGACAGACAGACAGACAGACAGACAGACAGACAGACAGACAGACAGACAGACAGACAGACAGACAGACAGACAGACAGGACAGACAGACGGACACACTGACAGACATACTGATCAATGGAGACAGAGAGACATACAGACGGACGGACAGACAGATATATAGACAGATAGACAGACAGAACACTGAAAGATCGAGAGAGACAGGCAGACAGAGAGAGAGAGAGAGAGAAAGAAAGAGAGAGAGAGAGAGAAGAGAGAGAGAGAGAGAGAGAGAGAGAGAGAGAGAGAGAGAGAGAGAGAGAGAAAGGCAGGCAGATAGACATATACTGTTACTGAAATTCCTTGAGGGTATTGAGAAGGACTCAGTAGGCGTCTCTCAACCAAAATGGAGAGAACGCATGCGTGGAAGCAGTCTGAAAACACTTCACGAAAGATCCACAAGAAGACATGCAATGTTATGATATATTGCGTAGTAATACAAATCATAGACAGTTTGCGACTAACCCATCCCTCTCCCCACCCACCTCACCCACCTCCTCTGCTAACCGACCCACTACCCAGTCCGTATCCGGAGATTTGCTTCCTGTCCGGGCATACAGAAGTGCTCTTTAAAGATCAGGATCTGTACTGGCTTCCTTGTTCGAGACATAGAATCAGCTCGTTAAGCAGGAATTGTCTGCCCGCTGTGTGTCAAATCTCCTGGAGTTGTCCTTCCTCTCTATTTACCCCTTTTATGACTTTGCTAGAAAAGGTCTCCTATATACAGATTCCCATCGGTTCAAATTCTGGTCGTTGTGATTTTGAGTATTCTCTTTCATGTTATTTTGTGGGCATTTTTCTGGGTATTTAAGTTTGACTTCAGTTTGTGACTTTTCTGATAAGGATGTATTCCAAATAATCTATTTCACTTGTCCTGTTAATTTGGGTCAGCACAATGGTGAAGGAATTACGCACACAATTATACGGAAAAAAGAAACCCAGCTGTGGGCGATTTGGAAGCAGAACGCATTGCTTTGGTTTAAAAAAAAAATATTATGAAAGCCGGTCGTTGAGAAAGCAATGGCAAACTATTGAACGTAAACTTGCCAAGAAATCACAAACAGCCAAAGATACTAAGGTTGACTGTGACGTCCTGTAAAAAATATGTAACTAACTTGACGTTTTATTTCGGGAGGTTACCGTGGCCAAGTGGTTAAGCCGCCTGCGTTACGCTCGAAGGTCGTGTGTTCGCTTTTGGATACCGGAATTCATTTTACGACCGCTGTGTTCTCAGATTTTCGGGGGAAATGGCTCTGGATCTACGAAGTTCATTGGCCGAGCCGTATAGGATAAACCCAAAACAATGAAGCAGATCCTCTAGTCTTTACCATGATCAACCTATTTCTGCGGCGTCTGTTATAATTGAGGTCCGGTTTGTGTGTGTGGTAAATGTTGATATTGTTTGCTTTGTTTGTTCTCTTTCGACTTCGTCCTAAACAAGACTTTACATTTTCCCCTTTGTGCTCTTCGGATTCGGTTGGGTCTTATGGGGAGGGATCATTCTGACTAGCATATTAATTATTGCATTGAACTGGTACTGATGAGGACCGGTTCTGAGGAGGACCTGCCAGATTCAGTTTGCTTCCAATCGTTCGTTGCTTTCTGAATGACCGACACTTATACCGTGTTATACCGTTCGCCGTGTTTCGAACCCGAGTATACGGAATAACAAATCGCGTCCATAACACCGTCGCCACGGACACCGGTATTCGTCTGGGATACAGGCAAGCTATTGTATGGTACACTCGTCGTCATTATCATGTGTCCCGGCAACAGGCGTAGGCGTTCATGTCTCTCCGCATATCTCGGTCCCTTCTCTTCTGCTGATGCTATTCCTTCACGACACTGCCCCAGCCCATCTCTCATCATTTCTCTTGGCCTGTATCTGCCTCTTTTCCGATAAGTTATTTTTCTTTCAGTTATCAATCTCTTTTTCAATGCCTGTCTTCTCATCACACGACCAAATAATGCTATTTGTGTCTTTCTTATAGTATGTCACTCCCCTGTGTGATAAATAAGACAACATGTCACAAGTTCCTGTCTACTTGAATGTCAAATAGTCATGCTTTGCATCACATGCACGAATCCCCCCCCCCCCACCCCAAAAAAAAAATGACATTTAAATGATAACTACAATGTCTGTTTCCTATTGCAACACAACAGTTGGACACAAATAACAGTATGAGGGTTGACTGAACTAAATTGTTATTGATTGGGACAAAAGAAGGAACACGAATGATAGTTGACATTTCATAAATCTGTAATTTTTTTAAATTTAATTTTTTACTTGTTATCTGTTCATAATTTACTGGACATGTTTTCGTTCAGTAGTTTGCCGTTGCTTTTTATTTTTAAATGTTTACTTTTGTTCAGAAAATAATCTATAAAAGTTTCTTTTCAAAGTTTCAAGAAATAAAAAAAAAAGAGTAATGTAACTGTTTACGAGAAATATGAAATAATAAAAAATATGTTCGGTTTTATGTGTTTGAAC
>JACEFZ010006409.1:0-30660 GCA_014155875.1 Cepaea nemoralis | reverse complement strand
TAGTGTCTTGCCCGTGTTTATATGTTTTTTTCAAGTATTTTGTTTGCCTACAAGCTTTTTCGCCGCAACGCCTTTTTTTTTTCCCTATTTCTTATTTAAAGCTCCATTACTTCGCGTTAGTTTATATCGCTTCTAGTGAAAGATAGACCACTGAGTGAACTAATAACGATGGTTAAATTGATTATGTGGTTGTTTCGGGATTTGAAATTTAAATATTGAGCACAACCCACTACTGGCAACGCCGATCGCATTCTGGTATGAACCTAAGGCCTATCCACGTCAATATGGAAGCACTATACTCGAGTTTCGCCCTCATTTGAGCTCGTCAGTAGTGCATATCCCTGACCGGATCCGGAAACAGTCCCGGATCACGCGTGTGAAGCGGGTGTGTAACCACGCGGCACACACTGGACACACCAAATTATCACAACAGAACATCACAACGCTACCCATCGTAGGCTATGCTCAAGATTGCCCAATCGCCGCGACCGACGTCCGTCAATCGATGGGACCCGAACGATCAGGACTTCTCACTGGCAAGGAACACCAGGCCTCCTAAATCCAGTGAGCAATAATCAATTGATTATGTGGTTGTTTCGGGATTTGAAATTTAAATATTGAGCACAACCCACTACTGGCAACGCCGATCGCATTCTGGTATGAACCTAAGGCCTATCCACGTCAATATGGAAGCACTATACTCGAGTTTCGCCCTCATTTGAGCTCGTCAGTAGTGCATATCCCTGACCGGATCCGGAAACAGTCCCGGATCACGCGTGTGAAGCGGGTGTGTAACCACGCGGCACACACTGGACACACCAAATTATCACAACAGAACATCACAACGCCACCCATCGTAGGCTATGCTCAAGATTGCCCAATCGCCGCGACCGACGTCCGTCAATCGATGGGACCCGAACGATCAGGACTTCTCACTGGCAAGGAACACCAGGCTGAATGATGGGAAGGTCACTAGAATGGCCACTCGACCAGGCGACTCTGGCAGCATCATTGACTTGGCTCTGGTGTCGCCCACCATCGCACCAAGGTGCCAGTGGGGCACACTGGGATACCACGATAGTGACCACTACCCTTGTGTCATCCTGATCAAGAAAGACGGGGCCATGAGTCAAAGAAAACAAGACCAATGCCTTCCCGTACGACACCACTGGTCAAGACGCCATAAGCAAGATCAGAAGAAGGAAACTAACTTCCTCCCGTAGGAGACAAGAAAGATGGCTGCAGCCACCATGGTGGAATGGAGAGGTCGAGAAGGTGTGGCTGGGAAAGAGGCAGGCTGTCAAAGACTGGCAAAAGGCCAGAAAGGCTAACATGCCACAAGTTGAGTTGGCGAACCTGAAGATTGAGGTCGTTAGGACGACGACTTTATTCAAATCCTGCGCCAAACAGGCCAAGGCCGACAAATGGGACGAGTTCTGCAGGAAGGTTTGCTCCGAGCAATCTCTTACGACACTCTGGCGCCTCCACAAGAGCATGAACGGTGCTGCACAACGTAGGGGTATTCCAGACTTTCAAGGCACAGACCTCGCATGGAAAAAGTCGGTTGCGGATAAAGGTAAGGCCCTTCTTGCACGCTACATAGAACAGACTGACCAGAAAGACGAGCCCGCCAGACAGAGGACCACAACAACACTCTCTCAGTTGTGCGAGGGGGTCGGGACAGACGAAGAATGGACAATCACAGTTGACATATTGCGTGCGATGCTCAAGAAATCACCTAACACCGCCCCAGGCCCAGACGGCATCCGATATGGTGACCTAATGGTGATATCAGATGATGACATGGAAGAACTGGCCAGAGAATTCAACACCAGTATCCAGAGGGGTCAGGTCAAAGAAGAATGGCTACACAGCTACTTGCTGCCGCTGCCAAAACCGAACAAAGACCATTCCAAGATAAGCGGCTACAGAATCATTACGATGCAGAATACTGTTGGCAAGCTACTGGAGAAAATTGTAGCACACAGACTTGCTTGGGACTTGGAACAGCTCGGCTGCTTCCCGCCCACACTTGGAGGATACAGACGCAACAAAGAGTCATGGCTGAATGCGGCGGTCTTTGCTCAAGATGTTTACGAAGGATTTCAGGTCAGAGAAGAGACATGTGCGGCCGCCATAGACTTAGAGGACGCATATAACAGAGTATCTTTCGAGCACTTGATGCAAACCCTCCTCAGACTGAAAGTGCACCCTCACCTTGTACGATGGATAGCTGCAGTTCTACTCCAAAGGAAGGTGGTGCTAAGATGCGGGAGTTGGTCTTCTGAGCCGATAACGATATGTCCAGGATTGCCGCAGGGTTCACCACTGTCACCAGTACTATTCAACGTGTATACGGTGCCGATCACTGAACAACAGTTGGATGGGAGGGGTAGGACTCTATCATTCGTTGACGACATCCTCGTGTATCGACAGGGTCGAGATAGACAGGCGGTTGCCAACTATATGCAGGGCGAACTAGATCGAATTTCCTCATGGTGTGCTGATGCCGTTGCCCTTGTCAACCCTGCAAAGGCAACGGTTACATGGTTCTCACTAAACAACCATATTGTGAAAACAGACCTGCCGGCAGTAAGAATGGATGGGAGCATTCTGAGTAGAACCCAGTCAATGACATATCTTGGCGTGAGGCTTGATCGTAGCCTGTCCTTCAGAGATCATGTCGATTATGTCATAACGAAGGCTCGAAAAGGTTTGGCAGCAATGAGAGTCATGGCGACTGCCAATATCGAGCAAAGACTGCTATTACTTCTGTTCCAAGGACTTGTGCTTTCACGCATCGAGTATGCCCTGGCCATCCTCACTGTCAGCCCTACACAGATTGGAAGACTTGAAAAGGTACAAAACGAAGCCATGCGCATCATTTTGGGCTGCACGAGAGACACCAGCTGTGTAGCAATGAGATACCTCCTTGACTTCCCGACAATGGAACACAGGATCAAGATCTGGAGAGCTCGTGCATACTTAAAAATAAGTGCAGATGAGCAGCACCCTCTGCATGACGCTGTATTCAGAGAAAAGGGTGACAGGCTAAAGAGGGGCAAATCATGGATGGGTCGGGCGGAAGATGTCGTCGGACAGGTCTGCAGTCTTACCAGTATCAACCCCGGCAAGGAATGGGTGCCGGTGCCTCCAGCTTTTAAGTGTACCTTCTCCTGCATTATCACACTCGACAGACGGTGCAGAGAGCAGAACCCTGCCGCTGTCAATGCAGAGGTTAACGCGCTCATCTATGATCACTCAGATAGCCCCGAAGTGCTCATCTATACAGATGGATCTGTTGTAAAGCAGCAGAGAAGTGCGTGGGCATTTACAGCCCGTTCAGCGGGCCGAACCGTTCAAGAATCCAGTGGTGCCCACTCTATGACCACGAGCAGCATGACGATGGAGGTGATGGCAGTTACACAGGCTTTCATATGGCTGGAATCACAGCATTATACCAACGTGTGTGTACTAAGTGATTCAATGAGCATGATTCAGAAGGTCGAAGCTGGATCTGTACGTAGACAGTGGACTGAGTCGCTGCGGAAGTCTGTTGTCCGCAAAGTCACCTTCATCTTCGTCCCGGGACATGCGGGAGTCGAGGGAAATGAACGAGCTGATAAATTGGCTGGCTCTGCACCCCCTGTAGATGGCCAGCCCATGGATCGTGCGAATGTTATTAACGCCCTTAAAGATATGGCGAGAACAGAGGATTTTGACGCCAGTGATTCCACATCGCTCTCCAGGATGAAAGACCTGGGAGTAAGAATCGGCACAGCCAGACGCGAGAGGTACATCGGGAAAACAAAGCGCCTCGTCAACCAACACAGAACTGGCACTATTAGCCACCGGACGCTGATGCATATGCTGGGGGGAGGATCTGAGCACTTATGGACATGTCCGGAGTGCAACGAAGATACCCCAACTGATAACTAACTAACTAACTAACTAACTTTCATGAGCCTACTCCAGGCAATGGTATTTAGTTACTCTGACTGCCCAACGCATTCTCAACATTCGTCTCAGAAAACTTGTCCGTTGTTTCCAAGTGTCTCCTCATTTGTTCAATAAGTTCAAGATTCACCGCCAAACAGCAACACTTTCATCTACTGCCTATAGTACCTTGCAGTGTACGGCTTGGAGGTCTTGAGTCTGAGGAATTAAGGCCGCCTGGCTAGTGTAGTCGCCGCGAACTGTGCAGGTTAGGACACCTTTCCGAGGATTAGAACCCGGGTCTCCCGGAAGATATTACATATTTTATTACTCTTTTTTAAAATGTTTACATTTAGTGGAAGTGACTTCATACATAAAATAACCTCCATCTTCTGAAATGCCGCTTTTGCGTGGCTTTTTCGCTGTTAATAGTTTCACGAAAATTTTATGTGCTGTTTTAATAACCCTTTAGACATTATAATGTATAGACTTAGTTAAGCATTTTCTCTTTCATTCTAATATCACATTTAGCCTTGTCTCTTGTATGTTCCATGGCCGCTGTTTCTTTTTTCTTGAAAGTCATTGCTGCTTGCATTTCCTATTTCTACCATGTTATTTTTTTTTTTTTAAATCTATATTTACGGTGTAATTTGCATAACGCCTGTCTCTCTGGCCGAGGGGTTACACCACTTTCTCCGTAATACCGTTTATCACGCAGAGTCTCGTAGCGGGCGAGAACTGGGAGCGGTTCGTCCCCCGCTGGTGACTTGCGGGATAACTGAGCCGGCCGCTCAGAAAGCAATGGCAAACTACAGAGCGTAATCTTGCCAAGAAATCAACAGCTGAAAGATGCGAATTTAAAAAAAAAAAAAATTTTAAATAAATTTGCGTAACGTAGATTGGTTATATTATAACCTGCAACGCGTATTTGGTCTCAGTCTTATTCGCTATATAGATAGAAGCCACCCAGTGACAAAACACATCTTTGATTTAATTTTGCTTCATTTTTGTTACATTTGCTCAAGTTGTTTCCCGTGGTAATTACTGCTGATTGTTTCCAGTAAATAGAAAAGCGAGACGGACATATAATCAGATTGCTACTGGAACTATTAGTGTTGGAACTCTTCGCTGGCTGCTGAGAATGGGGAAGGGGCGCTTATGGGAATATCCCGAATGCTGTGTTGTCGGTTCCTAAATCAATCAATCAATCAATCCAGTAAATATTGTTTATTATTCTGAGATCTTTCTTCTCAATTTTATTATCCTCTAAAATGTTGATAATTTTATCATTTTTCACTTTATAAATTGCTTATGTCTAATCTATAAAGCATAATTATAAGGTTCTTTTGTATTACAATTAATCTCTCAAGCTAAGTGGTCAAGTCATCTTCCCTTGGGCTCCGAAGGTTGTGGGATCGATTCCGGCCGCGTCCTTCGGTTTACTAGTGCATATTTTCGGAGACTCCTGAGGGTCGTCGCTAGAGCTTTGTGCGACGCTTTCCGCGCTGCGGAAAGAGACTGGGCCATATGGGATAAAAAAAAAAAACCAGATGCACTGAAGTTGACCCTGTCGACTTTTAAGCGACTTTTATATTTGTCAATAAGTGTTCGCAATATGTATATTGTATTATTTACCCAGGTCCCTTCCACAAATCTATACCGTTCTTCACAAATTCCCATCCTTATTTTCCAATTTGATCTTCACATTGTAATTATAAGCTGTTGTTTTTTTTTTTTTTTTTTTCGAATATCCTTTACAGGACATCGCTATCAACACAAGCATTTTACCGCTTTTGTTGATTTCTTGGCAAGATTATGCTCAATAGTTTGTCATTGCTTTCTGAGCGGCCGGCTCACTTATCCCGTAAGTTACCAACGCGGCGAGAACCACTACCAATTCTCTCGTGCTGCGAGACCCTACGTGGATAAACGGGATTACGGAGAAAGTCGTTTAACCCCTCGGCCAGAGAAACCGGCTAATTATAAGACCGGCTATAATTAAAACTGCCGGCTCCATGGCCGAGGGGTTAGCAGCTTTCACCGCTATCCCCGAATACTCTCGTCACGTGACGCGACGAGAATTAGCAGTGGTTCGAATCGCAAAAGTGACTTATGAGAGTATGGAGCCGGTCGCTCAGAAAGTCGTGGCGTGCTGATGAGCGTAATCTAGCCTATGAATCAACATGCAGCTGGTGTTGACCGCAATATCCTGAAACAGGATGGAAACGCGGGGGAAAAAAAATAATTAAAACTGAAAAAAGTTTGTCAACATATTACCATATGTAATTGATTGCTCGTCGGTGGGATGAATTGAATTGCCATGTATTACAGTGTTCTCTTGTCCCTGGGTTTTCTTGTAATCTAATCGTGAAATAAAAGAAGTGGAATTAGAGATGTAACACAATACAGAATATAACAAGTTCGTAGCTGTACCAAAACGCCGCTAACAAGACGGCAGTAGAAAGGAAATAACATACAGTGCATAGTCTTTATTTAACTTGCAAATGCGTTATCTCACTTCTAAAAATTTCATAATTCCTACATAACACTTGCCAACGAAAGACATACGACAAAAAAAGTATATATAAAAATATACCAAGCAAACAAAACTTTACGGCAACATGTTTCGGCACATTACATAAACGAGAGGTGAATATACATCTCATGGGTGGGAGGTGGCAAGTGCCAACATTATTTTCAGGGAGTGTAATTCAATAATTCATTCATTCATTTATTCTGTAGCATGTCATTTGCAGAACCTCGCCCCGATAACAACCTTCCGGAAAACTTCTCGATCATAAGCAAGATGTCCGATACACCCATCTGGAGTTCATCCGCCACATCCTGCTTTTCCTCTCTTCCCAGGCATCTACCCCTCCATTATTGTTCTCTCCAAACTTTCATGGCTTTTCAAGTGATCAAAATATATCAATTTTCTTTGTTTTATCGTCTTTAATAGCCAACCCTCTTCAATATTCAATTTTCAGCTCTTGAAGTATGGATGCATTTGTTCTTTTCTTTAAACAAGATATTCTTTAAAACCGTCTACAACATTTACATTCAAAGGCATTTATGCGCTGCTCAGCTTGTTTAGTAAGTGTCTAGAAGATATGGAAGGAATCAACATTGGGGGACGATACATAACATTAGATATGCAGATGATACGGTATTGATTGCAGACAATGAACAGGACCTGCAACATTTAGTAGATGCGGTTGTTGCACACGGTGAACAACTAGGGTTAAAACTGAATATTAAGAAGACACAGATTATGGTCGTCACTGGGAAGAAGGAAATACCACAATGTGATATATGAGTAGATGGGCATAGTCTTAAACAAGTGAATCGATACTGTTATCTCGGCACAGTCATAACATTTGATGGGAGATGACTTGAAGGGATTAGAACAAGAATTGTCATTGCGAAGGTAGCCTTTTGCAAGATGAAAAGCATACTGACCAATGAAAAGATATTAATTGAAACGAGAAAAAGAGTGTTGAGGTGCTACATAGAACCTATACTTTTATACGGATGTGAAGCGTGGACAATAAGCAGTCAAGCTGAAAAACAGCCGATGGCTGTGGAAATGTGGTTTCTGAGGAGAATGCAAAGAATACCATGGACAGACAGAAAAACCAATGAACAAGTCCTTCAAGAAACAAATGAAGATCGTAAACTGATTAGAGACATTAGACGTGGACAGTCAAAATTTTTGGGCATGTTATGAGAAGAAATGAATTGGAGAATTTGTGACAACTGGCAAGATCGAAGGGAAGAGACCAAGGGGAAGACCGAGAAGTAAATACATGGATGGCTTGGCCACATGGCATGGTCGAGACAGAAACACGGAGCTGATCCACGACTCTGGTGATCGAGTGAGATGGCAGAACATGACCGCCCACGTTTACCGGCATGTCACATGATGGATGGATGGATGGAGGTCTCACAGGCGAATGTTACAAAGGGAAAGATGCATGCTCTTAAAAATCCAATTTTTGTAGTTCTATCTGTCCCACTCCATAATTTATTCAGTTGTTTTAGTCTTTGAAGAGCAATTGACAGTCGTCGTGTAATTTCTTTCATTGTGTCGCCGTTGTTGGTAATCAATGACCCAAGATATTCAAAATTTTCCACCATCTCCAACCATTCCTCATTAACATATATTTCTTTTTCCATGGTAGTTTTATCTGTGCGGTTAGCGGGGTAGGGGTATCCGGTATCAACTATCAAAGGATATGTAAGATGCCTCCTTTCCTCCGTTAGTCTACGGGACATCCTTGGGCAAGGTGGAGTACCCGTTTAGCCCCCCAATCAGGGTTACGTGAAGCCATGGAAGCAGGTGGTGGATGGAGTGTGAGAGTAGCTGACAGACTGTTGTTGGTTATGGTCTGCACTCTGCGGCGATAGGCAGAAGATCTCATCAGTAGTGACAATGGCTATGGCTACCGATTAGTACAGTCATTGCCCAGAAGGAAAGCAATGGCAAACTACCTTCTGCAAAACTTGCCAAGAAACCATAATAACCTTGAAAGAAAACATAATAAGACATAGATCTGGTTTCGAGACCCCCAGGCCAGGCAGATCAGATAACACTGGGGAAGAGTGTGACACAGGGACCAGTACTAGTAATCGGGATGACGGAGTTAATCCTGACTGTGTTACCAAGGAAATCCCCTGTGTCAGACCAAGAAACAGGGTAAGAATAGGAACGTGGAATGTGAGAAGTCTGTATGAGAGGAAGCTTAAAGTAGTATGTGATAAGATTGAGAGGTTAAATATTCAAATTTTAGGAATTAGTGAACATCGCTGGAGAGGCAAGGGTAATTTTACAACTGAAAATTGAAGTCTTTTCATTTATTCTGGTAGAGACGTTGGAGGCCAGAGTGGAGTGGTATTTTGTTTAGAAAAAACAACTGCAAAAGCTTTAATGGGAAAGAACCCAGATTGTGATAGAATCCTCACTATTAGACTTAAAGGCCGTCCAAAAAACAGCGCATAAATGCATTTAAATATAAATGTTATAGACGAGTTCTAAGAATATCTTGGGTAAAGAAAAGAACAAATTCATCCATACTTCAAGAGCTGAATATTGAAGAAGGTTGGCTATTAAAGACGATAAAACAAAGAAAATTGAAATATTTTGGTCACTTGAAACGCCACGAAAGTTTGGAGAGAACAATAATGGAGGGGTATATGCCTGGGAAGAGAGGAAGAGGAAGGCCAAAGAGAAAATGGGTGCAGGATGTGGCGGATGATCTCCAGATGGGTGTATCGGACGCGGGACATCTTGCTTATGATCGAGAAACCTTCCGGAAGGCTGTTATAGGCTGTTCACTATTTCTTTGGGTTGAGGTTATTAAGTTTTCTGTGATGTGGATAGTAATACTGTATCGTCAGCATATAGAATCTCTGGTATTTCATGACCACCGATATTTAGGGCATCATATTGCTCCCTGGTTATATTATCTCTGACATTTCTCATTATATTTTCAGCATACTGGTTAAACAACTAGGGTGGAAACACACAGCCCTGGCGGGCTCCTTGCTTGATGTCAAACCAGTCTGATGTCTCGCAATCTATTCTAACCCCTGCTTGTTGGTCTGGTTAGAGAATTGTACTACACGTGATGGAAAGCCCATATTCCTCATGATTTCCCAAAGCTTCTGATGTTGTACACAGTCATATGCCTTTGAACAATCCACAAAACATGAGAATAGGTTTACATTAAATTCTTTGCACTTCTCTATTATTAAACGCATGTTGAGTATGTGATCTCTTGTTCCTCTTCCTTGTCTAAATCCAGCTTGAACCATGTTAATCTCTTCTTCCATTTTCTTACAAAATCTTCCCATTATGACGTTTAGTAGAATTGTACTTGCATGACTGATCAGGGCAACAGTTCTGTAGTTGGTGCATAATTTCAGGTTGCTCTTTTTTTTTGGTATTGGAATGAAGATAGTTCTCTTCTAATCTGTTGGCCATATACCATTTTCCCATATCTTTTTTACATAATGCATGATATAATTGTATGCTTTCTTCTCCTCCCGAATTAATTCGGCTTTTATCTCATCACATCCTGGTGATTTACCATTCTTCAGGTTCTTTATCGCCCATGCAATTTCATCTAATGAGGGTTCAGGTTCTGTATCTGTTGTCATTGGTTCATGTATATCATTCATATTCTCACAGTCATTCATATAATACATTCCAATGCAGTATTCCTGCTATCTTTCTAGTATTTGTCTAGATTCTCTTAAGGTACTTCCCAACTGCCGGTCTAGAGGTTACACGACTTTCTCTGTAATCCCGTATACTATCGTGAGTAACGTAACGTGCGCGATAATCGGTAGCAGTTCTTTCCGCGTTGGTAACTTATGGGGTATGTGAGCAAGTCGCTCAGAAAGCAATGGCAAACTACTGAGCGTAATCTTGCCAAGAAATCAACAATCACCTGAAAGATGCTGACAGCGATGTCCTGTAAAGGATATGCGGGAAAAAGAATTCTCATCTTGTCACAGATAACATCTAATTGAGGTTGAACATTTCTTGCCAATAACTTTATTTCTTTGAACATTTCGTAATCTCTTCCATTCTTATAATATTTCTGTTTTAAAACAACAAGCTTGTATATATTGGTTTTTGTCCTTTCTTGCGTTGTCTTATTTCTCGTGTTAAAGAGTTATACTTCATCCTACTGTTGTCAGTTTCTCCTTTCTGTTTCAGTCCCCTTCGTTGATTTATTAATTCTACCGTGCATGGTGTAATCCATGGCCTATGTTGCTTATTCCTGGTCGGAATTAAATCTTTGGCTGCTGTTATCAAGATATTTCTAGCCTGTACTGTCAGTTAATCAGGTGTCAATACCTCCTGTAAAGACATCAAGACCCTAAAACGATTCCTCAATTCTACGTTGTATGCATCTGGTATTTTTGTGAGGAGATCAAAACAAAATGGCCTTTGTCCTCGGGTAAGCTTTTTGGGTTTTAATTTCAGATCTGCTTCTTATAACTGATGATCTGTATCACAGTATGCACTTCGTAGGGTTTTTGCAGATGTTATGCTTGATCTCCATCTTCGAGACGCAGAGGTGTTTCCAAGGCACCAGAGCCGGGTTTTATACTGGCCAAGACCTATTGACGCGTCCTCGTTGAGTGCCCTGGGCAACAGGTCCATCCGGGGTCCTGGCTAAAGTCAGTAGGATCGCCGATTCCTCCGAAGTCGGAGAGTGTCTGCCTGTACGGCGAGGAACCACCAGTCTGCACACCAATAAGCCAGACATGGGACAACGGATACTCACGCAAACCTCAGGTCCTGTATGACATCACACTGATGTTGGACAACAGGATGCCTCCATCCGACATACAGGACTTCGCGTTGGAGCTCAAGCCAACGAACACAAGCAAGCAAGTAAGCAAGCAATCGCCATCTTCTTTGTATTAAAATATAATCTATTTGATTTTTGGTAACACTGTCCGAGAACTTCCATATGAATAATTGCCTTTTGAATTTATTCAACGAGAGTTGGGTGACGATGTGAACAGAAGTTGCGGACTAGAGGGCTCTTATGGCCAAACGATTGAGGGGTCTACCTCGTGTTCGTAAGGTCGTGAATTCTTCTTCCGACTCCGTCATTCCATTTACGTATGAACTTTTTTCGGAGATACTCGAGGTGGTCGCCGGAGCTATGGAGTTCGGGTTCTTTACACGTTATCCGCTGTCGGATAAAGACTGAACCAGATGGGTAAAACCAGTTGCAGTTAAGTAGATCCACATCTATTTTAACCAGTGTTAAGTTGAGGACTTAGAATCTTAAGTGTTTAGAGCAGGGGATTGAGTCGATTCTTGCGATTGCTGTAAGAAGAAGTGCTCATATATATTTTTTCGCACGTGAGTATTTTTGCCCTTATCTCGGAAGTGTTGTCTCCCACAACATGATGTGTTCGATGTATTTTTCACTAGATTATTTCTGCTTAAACTAGAACATATCTTTCCCATATCTAAATTTTCTATCTGGCAATTTGATTCCTATTTTTAATTCTTTAGAAATTACAATAGGAAAAAAATAAACAACAAAGAACTCGTGAACGCTTGGGCCTGTAATGACATGAAACAGAAGAACTAGGAAGTGTTGAAAGTTTTAAACATATGATGTACATGAAAAGCAACAAAAGACGCCAATAAACTAGTCGGAGAAACGTGAGTTGGGCATAAACGTTATGAACTTCTTATTATACCGTGCGCCAGGAGAAGTGGCTCGGGTATCGAGACAAATTGACCAGACCACTTACAGTAAGTAACTCATTGGCTAAGACACTAAGAGTGTACAAAAAGAAAAATGTATGACTGTATACAGAGATTATTGCACAACATAAACTGGCTCACAAACAGCTTGATGTCTCAGAAATTTAAATATTGTGGCCTTAGCAAACATCATAGTTGTTGGGACAGAAGAGTGATCATCTCATCATATCATCTCATCTTCTTCCTCTTGAACCTTGATGTGTCGCGTTGAAGCATAAACAGCGACAGAGTGTCCGTTTATGGACTTCATATATTGAGATTACCATGGTCTCTGTTATTCCCTGTGTTCATTGCTAGCATGGCAGGCCTCTTTTTCTGGTTCCATTTCATCATCACCATCAAGTGCACTGCCAGCTGGTGTAGGTGTTCATGGCTCTCCACAGATCACGGTCTTTGGTGTTCTGGATCAATTCTGCTGATGATATTCCTTCATGTCACCGTCTCAATCTTTCCAGCATCATTTCTCTCTGTCTGCCTCTGCCTCTCCTCCCCTCGATCTTTCCGGTTGTCACGATGTTCTCCAATGCCTCAATTCTCATCACATGACCGAAGAAAGCTGTTTGTCTCTTTCTTATTGTTGTATGTAATGTTCTCGTTTCATTAGTCTGTTTCAGGCAGTCATTGTTCGTTACTCTGGCAGTCCAAGGAATTCGCAACATTCGTCTCAGGAACCATATCTCTATAGCTTATAAATTCTTCTTAATTTGTTCATTTACATTCCAGGATTCACTGCCATACAGCAAGACAAGTTCTATATAGCATTTCAGCAAACTCTTTCTTACATTCAGTGATAATGACTTACTACATAAGATACTCTTCATTTTATTAAATGCGGCCTTTGCTTGCCCTATTCTGCTCTTAATCTCGGTTGTACACCTTCCATCTGATGTTATAAATGCCCCTAGGTATTTAAAATTATCAACTTGGTTAAGAATGTTCCCTTCTATTTCTATGTCACATTTTGGTGTCAAAACTTTCTTTGATATCACCATTGTTATTGTTTTCTTGAAATTCAAGGAGAAAAGCATCCTAGGTTCCATTTGGTTTGTACAGTATGTATTGGTGTGGTATACTGTCAGTTGTGTTTTGTGTGATATTCACTGGCACAGGAATGGAGCATAATGGGGACGACCCGTTGCTGTGAAGTTGGAACTGCGACAAACTAACTAACTAACTAACTAATTAACTAACTAACTAACTGTCAGTTGGGAGCCTAGTTACATAGCTGAGCCATTTAACTTGCTGTTTCCTTAAATCTAGCTCTGCTATAACCCCTACTTTAGTCCTGATTTCATAATTTCTAATGCTCAATTCTTGATACATTTGAGTATTCTTCTCAGGAATTTGATTTCCGTTGTTGTGATTTTTCTTTTCTCTTTTTCTGTTATTGTCCAATTTTCTCAAATGTAGCATAGACTTGGTAGGAAGATTGTGTTGTCGAGTGCATTTTAGTGTCTACTGTTACGTGTTTGTTGTTTAGCCAATTGTTGCCAATTGTCCTGTCAATTGGTTTACCTTATTGCATCTATTTTCAATCTCGTATTCTGATTTGCCATGTTGCGATATTTTACTTCCTAAATACTTGAAGCTCCTTTCTTGTTTCAAGGGGTGTTCATGTAGATGAATTTGTGTTGTGTTTTCTTCTTAGATTTTAGTAATTACCTGTGTTTGCTGATGCTAACTTTCACGTAATGTTCCTTACACACTTCGTTTAGACTATTTATGTGGACTTGTAATTATGCTTCTGATTTTGCTATTAGTGCTTGGTCGTCCACAAATATTCTCTAATGGTGTAACTTGCAGTTGGTTCTTCTTCTGTGTTCTGTTCGTCATGCGGTGTTGTTGTGGTCTCTGTTTAGGTGGTTTCTTTACATAAGCTGTCTATATAAGTTATGAACAAGGTTAGGACACAACCTTGTCGTACCCTGGAAGAGTGACTGAAGGCATGATTCATGAAGTGGAGGCAGGAGTTGACCAGTAGGAAGATGGAAACCGGATACATACCTTAGGCGTGAAAATACATAAGGCAGAAGAACTGGCAACAGATAGAGACTTTTTTCGTCTTTTCGACGGGATCTGGTGAGAGGGACGTCCTGCAACGAGGCTGCTACATGATGCAGATATTGCTGTATTCTATTCGAGTATTTCCACAATCTACTTCTAGGTATAAATCGATGGGAAGAAATTAGCTTTTACTAATTACGTTTACTAATCATGGCCTGAAATTTACTTCAAACAATGAGCTTGTTAAAAAGCCGTCTTTGAGTTCCTACTCGGACTCACGAAATCATGAATTGTGTATATTACAATATCTTTTAAATAATATTTATTTACGGACATTACACAATTTATTTACAAAACAACCCAGCTGTGTTATATGTATTGTTCCAAAGTATGATGGTTACGTACGACATTGAACAAACAGTGGTCGGCACTCTTGGCTGATAGGCAAAACTCCAAGTGTAATGGAACGTTGTCGTGTCGTGGTTTGTTGACAGGCACGGAGGGAAGTTAAAGTCATTACGTTGCGTATAAAGGGACACATCATGTCCGTAGCCATTGTCTCTATAAAGTGACCCTCCGCCAACCGTTGCCACATGAGACCCTTATCATAACCAACAACTATCTATTGGTTACTTGAATGCTCAGTCCACGACCTGCTCCCATGTTTGTACATAAAACTGGTGGGTACTGAAAAAGCAACATTAAGATCGAAGCGTTTATATCCCCTATTATAGGAATATATATATCATCATTATCAAGTGTGATGCTAACGGGCGTAGACGTTCATGACTCTCCGTATATCTAGGTCTTTGGTGTTCTGGATCAACTCTGTTGATTATATTCCTCCATACCGCCGTCTCAATCTGCCCAGCATAATTTCTTTTGGTCTGCCTCTGCCTCTCTTCCCCTCGATCTTTCCAGTTGTCATGATGTTCTTTAATGCCTCTCTTCTCATCACATGATCAAAGAAAGCTCTTTGTCTCTTTCTTATTGTTGTATATAATGTTCTATTTTTTAGCCTCTTTCAGGCAATCGTCGTTAGTTAGTCTGGCAGTCCAAGAATTTCGCAACATTTGTATTAAGATCCACAACTTTGTGCTTCCAAGTTCTTCCTAATTTCTTCATTTGCATTCCACGTTTTACTATCATACAGCAAAATAGGTTACATGTAGCACTTCGGAACTCTCTTTCTTACATTCAACGATAGTGATTTATTGCATAAGATACTGTTCATTTTCTGAAATGAAGCTTTTTCTTGCCCTATTTTGCTCCTAATCAATGTTGTGCACCCCCCTGTGATGTTATGAATGCCCCTATGTATTTAACACTATCCCTTTGGTTAAGAATTTTCCCTTCTGTTTCCATTTCACATTTTGGTGTTATATTTTTCTTTGATATCACCATTGTTACGGCTTTCTTGAAATTCAAGAAGAGTCCTTTCTTTTCACTCTCTGTTACTACAATGTCCAACAATTGTTGTAGATCTTTCGCATTACCCGCCACGAATACTGTATCATCTACATAGCGTATATTGTTTATATTATAACCACCGATTAGTATTTCCGGCTTCTCTTTGATCTCTCTCATTATTACTTCGCTATGGAAGGAGAAGAGATCCGGTGATAAAACACATCCCTGTCGTACTCCTAGCTTTCTTTGTTCGTAACTGCCCTCTTTAATGTCCATTTTAATTGCTGCTACTTGGTTATAGTAGATAGTTTTTGTTATTCTAATATCTTTTCCATCAATGTTGATATCTTCCAACATTTTAATCAGTTCATCATGTTTTACATTATCAAATGCCTTAGTATAATCTATGTAGCACAAATATATGTCTTTCTGTGTCTCTATTGATCTTTCTATCATGTTCGTAATGTATATATTGCATTGTTTGTTCCCAGTCCTTCCCATGTCCATACTGTTCTTCACCAATTTCCATTTTAATTTTCTTTCTTGTTCTTCTCAAGATAGCTCTGAGTAGAAGCGTAGTGACATTTTTTTTAAAAAATGTTAATTGTACGAAAATCTTCGCATCCAATTGCTCCTGGTCATTTTGGTATAGCTATAAATACATATACTTTGCAAGTATCCACTGCTGTATATGTCATTCAGTATTTTGGTTAATATACCAAGTCCAAATTCTCCCAGTACTTCTAATTCGTCTATTGTGATTCCACATGGCCCAGGTGCATTTCCTTTCTTCATATGTTTGGCAGTCATGACTTACTCTTTTAGAATAGGTGGACCTTCTAATTACTTTCTTTTGTTAATTATTCGTTTTCTCCGTCATATAATTAATTATATACTAATTCCACTTCTTCATTGTAACCTCGTCCTCCAATAATACCTTTCCTGTTTTTCATTTTAAACAACCTGTATTTACTCTTATTTTCTCTTCCTGTGAGCTCACTGATTTGACTGTGCATATTTTTTGTATCTTTAATAGAATTTAATTTAATTTTCTTGCACCAACATTCTTTTGCCTTCACACATTTATCTCTTATTTTGTCATTTATCCTATCATACTCATGTTTGTTATTTTTAGTCTGTTTTCTTGGGTCTACGTAGTGTTTTTGTAGGTATGTTTGACGTAGACAATCAAAATTGTTTGGGCATGTTATGAGAAGAAATGAATTGGAGAACGTTGTGACAACTGGCAAGATCGAAGGGAACAGACCAAGGGGAAGACCGAGAAGTAGATACCTGGATGGCTTGGCCGCATGGCATAGTCGAGACAGGAACACTGAGCTGATCCACGACTCTGGTGATCGAGTTAAATGGCGAGTCATGACCGCCCTCGCTTTCCGGCATAGCACATGATTAATTGATTGATTTCTTGTGTCTATCAACCTTAAGATTTCTTCAGTTATCCATTTTTTATAGCTTTTTTGGCTTCTCTCCAGTAGTATCCCTTTGCCTGTTTGATTAATAGAGTCACTAATCATTTCCCCATTGTTCATTTATGCTCTGTATTTTAGCTACTGTATTGTACCTAGTTTTCACAGTCACTCTGTTTAATCCTTGAATTTTTATCTGCTTTCAGAACATCTTATTAAGTCTCATATATATCTCCCACTTTTTCCCTTTCTTGAATGTTGTTTTAATTTGTCTACACATTGTTACATGATTACTATTACAGTCAGCACCACGCATTGTCTTAACATTAATAAACGCATTTATAATTCTTTTATTAATAAGTATGTAGTCGATTTGGTTAAGTGTTTTCTTATCAGGGCGTTTCCAGACGTAAACTCGTCTTTTATGGTGTTTGAGCCAGGTGTTTCCACTTAGCATATCATTGATATTTGCACATTCTATTAGTTTTTATCCTCTTTCATATCTTGTACCTAAACCATAATTCCCCACTACATCCTCAATGTTTCCCTTTCCTACTCTTGCTTTAAAATCTTCTAGTATTACTTTTATTTCTTGTGATTTAATCTGAGGCTTTCCATTTCTACTTCATCGTAAAAGTGTTGTATTTCTTTATCACTACTACTTGCTTTTAATCCCGTACATCCACGTGGGGTAACACAGCTGCACGAGATTTGGTAGCGGATCGCGTCGCGTTCGTTACTTACGGGATATGGAGCCGGTCGTTCAGAAAGCAATGGCAAACTACTGAGCGTAATCTTGCTAAGAAATCAACAACAGCGGTAAAATGCTGGTGTTGACAGCGATGTCCTGTAAATAGGATATGGGAAAAAACCACTTGCTTTTAGTGCGTATACTTGTGTAATAATATTTATATCAATTAGTTTTCCTTTCATTTTGTCCATAATAACTCTATCTGAAACACACCAGTAACCAATAATTGACTTGCCTGTTGGTTGTAAAATCAAATAGTAGTCCCACTCCTTCTTTGTGTTTCCCATCCAGAATAAGCTATCATGTGTTTGTCGGTTATAATTTTTCCCAATCCTTTCTATGTCTTCTCACTTATGCCTAGAATATTCATTTTCATGATTTCCATTTCTCTTATCACATTGTTCACTTTCCCAACTCATTAAATGTTCTAACATTCCATGTTCCTATTTTAAATTTATTTCCCAATAAAAAATGTATTCGTTATGATTTTGCCATCAGTAGCTGGATGGCAGTTGGGTGTTACCTGTGGCTCATGACTGTCCGTAGCTGACAAGGATGTCCTAAGACAGCCATTAACGTCGTTCATAGCGACTGGCCGAGTGGCTAAGAACGCCGATTTCTCCTTCAAGATACCCGGGTTCGAATCCTCGGTATGGTGTGGATTTTCTTTTTTTCTCGGGGGCACTCACAAAACATCCTAACCTGCACAGTTCGCGGCGACTGCACTAGCCAGGCGGCCTTAATTCCTCAGGCTCAAGATTCCGCCCCACCCCTCCCCCCCCCCCTTTGCCACTATAGGCAGTAAAACGAGATTTTTGTGTGTGGCTGACTCTGATATATGACTATTCGTGAAATCTTGGGAATATAATGTGTTAGTTTTCCCATGCCTTCCACACCCACGTATGTTGCCCAGCTGTGTATAGACGCTTGTCTATAGGTGGTGAAGCAGGAGTTATTAGTGTGAACACTTCGGTAGTGACTTGTTTAGCGACAGCATGCGTGTATACGTTCATGTGTTCAATTATACATTCACAGAACATCATTTGCACACACACACACACACACACACACACACACACACACACGCACAGCAATCAAACACATGCACACTAGTCATAGACATAACAGTCGCACTCACACATAGTCACACGCACACAGACATCTTTCTTACATTATGGAACACCAGCAAATAAGATCCTTTCCACACACACGCACAAACACTTTCACCGATACTGAAAAAAAACGCACACAAATAATCATCATCATCAAGTGCCGTGCCGGTCTTTGGTTTTCTGGATCAGCTCTGCTGCTGATATTCCTCCATGCCACCGTCTCAATCCATCCAGCATCATTTCTCTCGGTCTGCCTCTGCCTCTCTTCCCCTCAATCTTTCCAGTTATTACGATGTTCTCCAATGCCTCTCTTCTCATCACGTGACCGAAGAAAGATGTTTGTCTCTGTCTTATTGTTGTATATAATGTTCTAGTTTCATTAGCCTGTTTCAGGCAGTCGACGTTAGTTATTCTGGCAGTCCAAGGAATTCGCAACATTCGTCTCAGGAATCCCATCTCTGTTGCTTCTAATTTCTTCTTAATTTGTTCATTTACATTCCAAGATTCACTGCCATGCAGCAAAACTGGTTCTGCATAGAATTTCAACACTTTCTTTCTTACATTCAATGATAGTGACTTATTGCATAAGATACTCTTCTTTTTCTGAAATGCGGCTTTTGCCTGCCCTATTCTGCTCCTAATCTCTGTTGTACATCTCCCATCTGATGTTATAAATGCCCCTAGGTATCTAAAATTATCCACTTGGTTAAGGATTTTCCCTTCTATTTCTATGTCACATTTTGGTGTCAAAATTTTCTTTGATATTACCATTGTTACTGTTTTCTTGATATTCAAGGAGAGTCCTTTCCTTGCATTCTCTGTTACTACAACGTCTAATAATTGTTGTAGGCCTGTTGAATTATCCGCCACCCATGCTGTGTCATCTGCATAGCGTATATTATTTATATTAAAACCTCCAACTAGTATTCCTTGCATCTCTTTGATCTCTCTCATTATTACTTCGCTATACAGGGAGAAAAGATCTGGTGACAAGACACACCCCTGTCGTACTCCTAGCTTTATCTGTTCGTAACTACCCTCTTTATTTCCAATTTTAATTGCTGCTACTTGGTTCCAATAAACATTCTTATTCTTTATTATTCTTAAATCTTTTCCATCAATGTTGATATCTTCCAACATCTTAATCAGTTCATCATGTTTTACTTTATCAAATGCCTTAGTATAATCTATGACGCACAAATATATGTCTCTCTGTTTCTCTATTGACCTTTCTATTAGTGTCCGTAATGTATAAATTGCATTGTTTGTGCCCCTTCCTTCCACAAATCCATACTGTTCTTCACTAATTTCCATTTTTATTTTCTTTTTGGTTCTTCTCATTATGATTCTGAGTAGAAGCTTAGTGATATGGTTTATAAGGTTAATTGTACGAAAATCTTCACAATCAATTGGTATAGCTATAAATACAGATTTCAGCATATCACTGGTTAAATATCCACTGCTGTAAATATCATTCAACATTTTGATTAATATATCTACTCCAAATTCTCCCAATACTTCTAATTCTTCTATTGTGATTTCATCTGGCCCAGCTGTTTTTCCTTGCTTCATACGTTTCATAGCGTCAGCGACTTCTTCTTTCAGAATAGGTGGACCTTCTAAGTTACTATCTTCTGTTAATTCTTCCCTTTCTCCGTCATATAATTCTCTTATATACTCATTCCACCTCTTCATTATAGCACCTTCCTCTAATAATATCTTTCCTGTTTTTGATTTCAAACACCCTTGTAGTTATTCTTATTTTACTTCCTGTAAGCTCACTGATTTGTCTGTGCATATTTTTGGTATCTTAAATGGAATTTAATTCGATTTTATTGCATTGCTCGTTTAACCAACATTTGTGCCTTCCCACATTTATCTTTTATTTCTTTATTTATCTTAGCGTATTCTTGTTTGTCATTTTTACTCTGCTTTCTTTTGTCCATCAGTTTTAAGATTTCTTCATTCATCCATTTTGTCTTAGCTATTTTGCCTCTCCCCGGTACTACTTCCTTGCTAGTTTGATGAATGGAGTCCCTTAACATTTCCCATGGTTCATTTATAATCTGTATTTTAGCTATTGCATTATACCTATTTTTACGGTCACTCTGTATTGTTCTTGCATTTCTTTATCTATTTTCAGAACCTCTTTATTAAGTCTCATGTTCTTAACCATTTTTTCCCTCTCTTTATTTACTTTTATTTGTCCACATAATGGTACATGATCACTATTACAGTCAGCACCAGGCATTGTCTTTACATTAATTAAAGCATTTCTAAATCTTTTATTAATTATTATGTAGTCAATTTTGTTGCGTATTTTCTTATCAGGACTTTTCCATGTGTAGTCGTCTTATATGGTGTTTAAACCATGTGTTTCCAATTATCATCTCATTGATATTTGCCCATTCTATTAGCTTTACTCCTCTTTCATTTCTTGTACCTAAACCATAATTCCCCACTACATCCTCCATTTTCCCCTTTCCTACTTTTGCATTAAAATCACCAAGTATTATTTTTATTTCTTGTGATCCAATTTGAGCCATCACCATTTCTATTTCGTCGTAAAAGTGTTGTATTTCTTCATCACTACTGCTTGTTGTTGGTGCATATACTTGTATAATATTTATATCTATTGGTTTGCCTTTGATTTTTACCATAATAACTCTATCTGAAATACACCAGTATCCATTAATTGATTTGGCTGTTTTATTGTCTAATATTATTCCTACACCTTTTTCATGTGTATCCCCTCCAGAATAAATTATTGTGTGATTGTCAGCTATAATTTTGCACGATCCCTTCCATCTCATCTCACTAACGCCTAATATATTCATTTTCATGCTATCCATCTCTCTTAGAACATTGGTCAACTTTCCTAGCTCATTTAATGTCCTAACATTCCATGTTCCTCCTACTCTAAATTTATTTATTTTATTTATGATTTTGCCATCAATAGCTGGATGATGATATGGTGTCACCTGTGGCTCATGGCTGTCCCTACCGGACGAGGATGTCCTAAGACAGCCATTAACGTCGTTCACTAACTCTGATATATGTTTTGCCATGGAGTCTTGGGAAGATAATGTGGTGGTTTCCCCTTGCCTTATATACATAGACACACATAGTCTTATATATATATATATATATATATATATATATATATATATTTTTTTTTTTTTTTTTTTTTCGCTTTTCCATCCTGTTTCAGGATATTGCGGTCAACACCAGCATCTTTCAGCTGTATGTTGATTTCCTAGGCTAGATTACGCTCATCAGCACGCCACGACTTTCTGAGCGACCGGCTCCATACTCTCATAAGTCACTTTTGCGATTCGAACCACTGCTAATTCTTGTCGCGTCACGTGACGAGAGTATTCGGGGTTAGCGGAGAAAGCTGCTAACCCCTCGGCCATGGAGCCGGCATATATATATATATATATATATATATATATATATATATATATATATATATATATATATACACACACACACACGCATACATTTACAGTCATAAAAAGCTGTATTCGCACGCATACAAACATTTGCACATATACACATTCACACACACACACACACGCGCGCACAGTGATAATGCATAATAGGTGTAAATGACGAACAATGGAGTAACACCTATTTTTCACAGTAACTCTGTATAGTTCTTTAATTGCTTTATCTGCTTTCAGAAGATCTTACTCGTAAGTCTCATTTTCTTAACCACTTTTTCCCTCTCTTCATTTTTTTTTTTTTTTTCATTTGTCCACATATTGGTACATGATTGGCGCATGATGCAATGAGATACTACAGGTGAGAAGCCAAAAATCTAAGAATAATCCATCCATCCATCATCGATCATGTGCCATGCCGGTAAGCGGGGGCGGTCAAGTTTTGTCATCTCACTCGATCAGCAGAGTCGTGGATCAGCTCCGTGTTTCTGTCTCGACCATGCCACGAGGATAAGCCATCCAGGTATTTACTTCTCGGTCTTCCCCTTGGTCTCTTCCCTTCGATCTTGCCAGTTGTCACCAAGTTCTCCAATTCATTTCTTCTCATAACATGCCCCAAAAATTTTGACTGTCTACGTCTAATGTCTCTAATCAGTTTACGATCTTCAATTGTTTCTTGAAGGACTTGTTCATTGGTCTTTCTGGCTGTCCATGAATAATAATAACAAAAAATAATCTGTCTAAGGAAAGCAACGGCAAACTACCTTCTTTAAAAGTGCCTAGTTCATTATGATTCGCTTAAAGACAGATCATCGCAAGACAAGGACAGAGACATTAAAATTAGCAACATTGAATGTTAGGACGTTAAACGACGACGAAAAATTAGATAACATCAAACAAGAAATGGAAAGAGAGAAAATTAATATTTTAGGATGTGCGAAACGAGATGGACAGGAGCAGGCATCAAGATAGATGAAGATTTTAAGATTATTTATTCTGGAGGAGAAAGGGGGGTAGCAATTATTTTGGACCGGCAAACATCAAAATCTGTTCAAGGATATTGGGCCGTGTCAGACAGAGTTCTACTAGTTAAATTAAGTGGCAGACCTTTTGGCATAAATGTTATTCAAGTATATGCCCCAACAGGAGAATCCAGTGAAGATAGTGTAGAAGAATTTTATAATGACATAGAGTCTGCTTTAAAGAAATGTAAAAATTCAGAAATAAACATCATAATAGGGGACTTCAATGCAAAAGTAGGAAATCAAGGTGATAGATACACAGTAGGAAACTATGGTTTAGGAGAGAGAAATGAAAGAGGATACAGACTTGTAGAGTGGGCAAAAGAGCAGGAAATGATTGTAGGAAACACCTGGTTTAAGCAACACCCTAGAAGATTATGGACATGGAGGAGTCCTGATAGCAGGATTAGAAACCAGATTGATTACATTTTGATTAGCAGAAGATTTAGAAATGCGCTAACAATAGCAAAAACAGTTCCCAGTGCTGATTGTTATAGTGACCACAGATTACTT
Organism: Cepaea nemoralis; assembly: GCA_014155875.1. Classification (NCBI taxonomy): domain Eukaryota; kingdom Metazoa; phylum Mollusca; class Gastropoda; order Stylommatophora; family Helicidae; genus Cepaea; species Cepaea nemoralis. The sequence continues at coordinate 6,737 of JACEFZ010006409.1, read as the reverse complement.
ACAGGAACATTGAGGATAAAGTTAAAGAAAGTCAAGTATAAAACAGGAAACACTAAATATGATTTGTGTACATTGAGTAACGACAAGGAAATACAAAACAAATTCAACATAGAAGTACAGAACAGATTTGATATATTGTCTGATCTAGAGATCCTATTCCAGGATGTGGATGATCAATGGGAAATGTTGAAGAATTCAATCAGTTTGGCTGCAGAAACAACTATTCCAAAATTAAAGAAGGTGGGTCGTAAGAAATGGATGACTGAAGAAATTTTACAACTAATGGAAACAAGAAGACTCAACAAAAATAATTCTGCCAAATATGAAGAAATTCACAGACAAGTCAGAATATTATGTAAGGAGGCAAAAGAAGCATGGCTTGAGAAAAATTGCTTAGAAATTGAAAAACAACACAACAGTCAAAATACCAAATTAGTGCACAAAAGAATTCAGGAACTTACTAATAAAAGAACAAGTACATCAGCAGGCTGTCTAAAAACTAAAGATGGCAAAATCATAATAGAAAAAGATCAGATTCTACATGTATGGTCAGACTATGTGAAAAACCTTTATGATGATAACAGAGATGAACAGTATGATATTCGATTTAATAATGAAGGACCGCCAATTTTGAAGATGGAGGTTCGAAATGTTCTTAAACATATGAAAGCTGGCAAGGTCCCCGGTTCAGATAACATCACAACAGAAATGATTAAAGCTTTAGAAGAATATGGAATAGATCAAGTCACCAGACTGCTGAACTCATTATATGATACCGGACATATCTTCTTCTTCTTCTTCAGCATTCCGAGCCATTGAGGTTCTTTGCTGCAAATACAATCTGTCTCCATTCGTCTCTCTGGTGGACCTTCTCTTGCCAGTCGTTGATTCCAAGTGCTTGTAGGTCTGTATGTATATTATCTCTCCACCGCCTTCTTGGTCTACCTCGGGGTCTACGGTCATTTATTTCCTGAGTGTAAGCGAGTTTTGTTTCCCTATTATCTTCCATTCTTTCTATATGCCCCAGCCATTGTAGTCTATTAGCCTTCATGATACCAGTGATTAGCGGGGACTTAAACAAATCATAAATGTCTTTGTTACTTCTTCTTTTCCACTCTCCACTTTGTGTATCCCTAATGGGTCCAAAGATGCGTCTTAAAATTTTGTTCTCAAAGGTTTGTAACAAGGCTTCGTCTCCTTTCGTTGTACTCCAGGTTTCAGAGCCATACAGCACAACTGGTCTGATCAGTGTTTTGTATATTGTGATTTTGGTGTTACGAGATAGCGCCTTTGATTTTAGTAGATGTTGTAGTGCATAGTATATCTTATTTCCAGAGTTGATTCTAGTTTGTATTTCTTCCCTTATGATGTTGGAGCAGTTGAAGATTGTACCCAGGTATTTGTATGTTTCCGTTCTTTTAATGGTCATATTATCTATTTGTATGTGGCCAGAGTTTTTAGCCATTCCGTCTCTTGAAATTACCATATATTCTGTCTTATCTTGGTTGATAACCAGCCCCATCTGTTGGGCTTTTTCCTTTAAGTGAGTCAATATTTCTAATGTCTTTTGTTCACTTTGCCCTATAATATCTATATCATCTGCATAACCAAGCAGCTTGGATGTTCCTCCAATATCACATTCCTCCTTTACCTTCCTTACAACTTTCTCTAGAGCCAGATTGAAGAGTAGCGGCGATAGTGCATCACCCTGTTTCAAGCCAGATGTTATTTGGAAGGGGTCTGATTTCCTGCCTTTATATGTTACTATATTATAAGTATCTTCCATGCATAGTTTGGTCATGTTAATTAACTTCCTTGGTATTCCAAATTCCATACCGGACATATACCTTCTGAAATATGTAATTCTGTATTTATTGCAATCCCAATGATATCAGGAGCTTTGTAATGTGATCAACATAGAACAATTGGTATAATGAGTCGCAACACAAAGATTTTGCTACGAATTATCATGCAAAGAGTGAGGAAGAAGATACAACCTGACATAGGGGAAGAACAATGTGGGTTTGTAGAAGGAAAGGGTACAGTAAATGCTGTGTATATGCTGCGTTCAGTTATTGAACGTTCTATAGAAGTAAACAAGGATATACATCTTAGCTTTATTGGCTACACAAAGGCTTTCGATAGAGTAAGACATGTCAACATGGTAGATATGTTTGCAGATCTACAAATTGATGGGAAAGACATTAGATATATAAATATAAACATATATTGGAAACAACAAGCTGCCATAAGGATTGATAATGAATTGGGCAATATCTGCCTATTAAGAGAGGTGTTAGGCAGGGATGTGTAATGTCTCCAGATCTTTTTTCCCTATACAGTGAAAATATTTTCAGAAATGTAGAAGATATAAATGGAATCAGCATTGGAGGACGAAACATCAATAACATTAGATATGCAGATGATACAGTATTGATTGTAGACAATGAGCAGGATCTGCAACAATTAGTAGATGCGGTTGTTGTACACAGTGCTTAATTGGGGTTAGAATTAAATTGTAAAAAGACACAGATTATGGTCATCACTAGGATGAACGAAATACCACAATGTAATATACAAGTAAATGGGAATATTCTTCAACAAGTGAGTCGGTACAACTATCTCGGAACATTCATAACATCTGATGAGAGATGCCTTGTAGAAATTAGAACAAGAATCGCCATGGCGAAAGTAGCCTTTAGCAAGATGAAAAGCATACTGGCCAATAAAAAGATGTCAATTGAAATGAGAAAAAGAGTGTTGAGCCGCTACATAGAACCTGTTCTTTTGTATGGATGTGAAACTTGGACAATGAGCAGTCAAACTGAAAAACTGCAGAAATGTGGTTTCTGAGGAAAATGCAAAGAATACCATGGACAGACAGAAAAACCAATTACCAAGTACTACAGGAGACAAATAAAAATCGTAAATTGATTAGAAAAATTAGACGTAGACAGTCAAAATGTGTTGGACAGGTTATGAGAAGAAATGGATTGGAGAACTTAGTGACAACTGGCAAGATCGAAGGGAACAGACCAAGGGGAAGACCGAGAAGTAAATACCTGGATGGCGTGGCAGCGTGGCATGTTCGAGGCAGAAATGCGGAGCTAATACAAGACACTGGTTAACGAGTGAGATAGCAAAATATGACCGCCCACGCTTATCAGCTATCCACATGGTGGATGGATGGAAATGTACACCACAGGCTTCAAAACCTGACTGTACACATCTCTTCCTAGTGTATTCGTACTTCATAACACACTTGCTCAACCAAAAACAAAAAAATATTTCTTCCGCTGATAACACCTTTTTGTTTAGTGTGCAAAGAATTTCACCAGCAGACGACAGCCATAGTGCATATTGCGATGGACTGTGGAGCACATTTTGTGATGACTTCAATTGTTCATAATTGTTCTACATACAAAGTGTACTGAGATTTTACAAACATAACACACTGTAAAATGTTTTGAACTTGTTTCTGCCAGTGTGGTAGTTATATAACATGTTGATCACAGTTCTGCCAAAGTATTACAGATATAATGATCTAACCATATTTCACCATGTGTTACATAATTCGGCCATTTTGAAAAACATATATAATGACATGGGTTGTATGTTAGTTTGAAAACATCTGCCTCGCCGTGGAGCCATTTTAAATACACGAATGTCATACAACTAATTAATTTTGTAATTGCACAAAACAAACGTTAAATAAAACATTCAATACATGTTAATCTGAACATTATAAAGGCAGTACCTGAATAAATGCCAGGACGTTTACGTTTGACACCATCTGACAGGAAACTGAAAAATTCTAAAACAGTACCAACGTAATTTAAGCCGGCGTTTCAGAATCGTGCCTGCATTTTAACGTCACCCCTCAGTCTTAATAATTCACTGCAGTTTTGTTATTAATACTGTGTCCTGAGAGTAACGTTAGATACAAAAAGTATATTTCAACATAACAACTAGCATTGACCCATGAAACCAGAATAGCATCCAGTATTTTCCAGAACGAAAGTACATTCACTGAACAAATTCGAAAGGACAGACCACAGCAGGTTGATTCCCGTCATGCATTTTGATAAACACACGTGACTAACTGACTGTGGTTTGGCTTATCCGGCATAACTGACATAATTGAGCAGCTGTACTTAATAACAAGATTAGTCCTGACATGTGTGATGTGTATGTAGACTGGCAGGCTTAGAGGCCGACAACCAATAGAAACACACCCATGTGACTTAATGGGCGTTGTCTGTTGTGACTAGTGGCAGTGGTTGGTCCAATAAACTAACTAGGATTCATGTTCAGAATGAGTTGTCTTATTCCAGGAAATGTCTAGCCTTGAAGCTTTATTCAAAGCAATCTGTCCTGTTGTACACTTGATCAAGCATGACACAAACAATAGGTTGTGTAATGTATTTCCTGCCGTGTTTCGCTGCGTCGCGTGAAGTGTATGTTACAGATTTAAAATAAAGCTATGTACATGATCATCACCATCATCATCATCATCATCATCATCATCATCATCATCATCATCATCATCGTCATCATCATCATCATCATCATCATCATCGTCGTCATCATCATCATCATCACCACCACCACCATCATCATCATCATCATCATCATCATCATCATCATCATCATGTGCCACTCCGACAAGCGTAGGCGGTCATGTTTCGACATCTCAAGCGGTGTAAAGAGTCGTGGATGAGCTCAATGTTTTGTCTTGACCATACCATGTATATGATGCTGCAATTGATATCTTTTGCTAACATGTTCTAACCAGCTAACCCACACATGTGGGGTCTACTGCCTATAGTATCTTGCTGTATATGGCAGGGAAGGGGGAATAGGGGGGGTGTTGGTGAGGTGGGGGGGGGGGAAGGTCTTGAGCCTGAGGAATTAAGGCCGCCTGGCTAGTGCAGTCGCCGCGAACTGTGCAGGTTAGGGTTTTCACCCTCAACAGTAAAATATATCCACACCTTACCGAGGATTCTAACCCGGTTCTCCCGAAGGTAAACCTGGCATTTTAGCCACTTGGCCAGCATTACAATAAATCAATAACTTAAATAATGGAGCACAAACAAAAGATTGCACAAGTTATTGCCTGGTGTATATCGTTGCGTCCTGTCATATGCATACTGCAGAAGTAACACAACGTTAACCGAAGCAAATCAAAGAGCCGAGAAACAAAGGGTGATATAATATATATATATATGAAAGTGGTGATAACCTGTATGATGTTTAAGTCTCGAATCATCGCCGTGGCTTTAACCTAGAATGTGAAACAGTCCACTGAAAATATACAACAGTATGTGTGTATGTATATACAGTACTAAAGTCGGGAGGGTCCATTTCACTGCACCGTGTTTTACCCTAACTGTCTCGGTCACAGTCCGCGGAAAGCCAGCTCTTGCTGTGAGTATCGCACAAAGCACGAACTCCGTAGCTCCAGTAATGACCCTCAGGAGTCTCCGGAAAAATGGCAGAAGTGTTCTGGGGAACAAACCCTCAACCTTCGCAGCACGAGGTAGACGGTTTACCCACTTCACCAGGTACAACTGTATGAGTGTGTGTATATTTGCCTGAGAAAGTACATGCATTTCTGTGTTGTTGTTTTTTTTTTTTCACTAAAAAATGTCAAAGTGATTTTGTTGTTAAATCTATGCCTTTAAAGCTTGTGAGATAAATACCGGATGTGTGTAAAGTCTCACTACACTTTGTATGTAAAACAATTTTGAAATATGAAGTACATGACGTCATAAAATAATGTGCTCCACATTCCATCATGAAGCAATATGCAGCGAATGGCTGTCGTCTGTTGGAGTAATTATTTGCACTCTAAACAGAATGGTGTTATCAACAGAATAAACATTTTCTTGTGTTGGGGGATGGGGGGGGGGGGGGGGTTGAACAAGTGTTTCGAAATGGCGGTGGATGCACACGGATAGTTGTTCAAAGATGTATAGCAAGATTTCCTGATAAAGAACCTCCTCATCGCATTACAGTTAGAAATTTGTTGAATAAGTTTCTTGCTACTGGAAATGTGGAAGATGCTTCGCTATCTGGTAGGCCTACTGTGTCTGAAGAAAAATGTCTAGATATCCAAGACATAATCCTGAAAAGTCCAAGCAACTCCTTAAGGAAAATGTCGCAACAAGTGAAAGTATTAATGAGCGCAGTGCAGAAAATTCTTAAACAACTAGTAAACTTTAATGGGACCTGAAGCAATCAGAATTAGTATTCAAGAAATAACAACAGACACGTTGCAGAAGGTATTGGACAATGTGAAGAGACGTGTACAGTCATGTCTTGAAGCCCGTGATGGACATTTCAAACACGTGTCATAATGAATGAATCAGGACTAAAGTGGGGGTTATAGCAGCACTAGATTTTATTAGAAAGCAGCAAGTCAAATGGTTTGGCCATGCAAGTAGGTTACCATTCAACAGCATACCACAACAAGCAATGATGTACAGACCAGATGGAAACAGAGGAAGAGGCCGACCACGTAAACGTTGGACGGAGAGAATAGCAGAGTCCATGGGAATATGGATACATGAAGCCCGTAATCGGGCACCCTCACGATGTTTATACTTCACCTCGACATCGCAAGGTACAAGAGGATAATGATGAGATGAGATGAAACTTCATCACCATCATCATCATCATCATCATCATCATCATCATCATCATCATCATCATCATCATCATCATCATCCATCAAA
>JACEFZ010006408.1:0-30988 GCA_014155875.1 Cepaea nemoralis | reverse complement strand
GATTTGTAAAAACTGTGTTTGTCTGTTATCGCCTTTTTATATATGCCCAAATTCTACAAGTGGATTTTGGGGAATTGTTAGCGCTAATTTTTTTTGTTTAAGATTGAAATGTCTCCTCATGAAATTGCCTAAAGATTTTTATCCGGAAATATCTCTTAACAACACGTCACTGTTATCATCCCCCTGGATGGGAGTCTGCCCCAGTGACCCCGGCCGGCGGGCCCCTCGTCTTATCACTACTTTCTACAGCTATTGTGTAAAGTTTTGCACCTAAATTCCTACGGCAGTTTAAAATTGAAAGATAGAAGGAAAGCCTCATTTTGGGCAAACTTGTTAGGAAAAAAAACCCACTACAAATGATAAATAGACCCCGTTTTTGAAAAGGGAATCTATCTAGAAGAAGTAACCTTATATAGGGTGTATTTTTAAATTTACCGTGGTTTTAAAAAAAAAATATTCCCGTTAAAAATTGGTTCATCCTCTGTTGATTTTCATGCAACTTAAAAGATAAATAAAAAATTTGGGAACGGCAATATTTTAAAACCCCCCAGGTCATTACAAAACACCTGTACAATGAATGCCGAAGTCGCACGTGACTTTGAGGTGCAAAATTAATGTGACCATTTCCCTTTCAAAAGAGACTAGAAAAAACAGAAGATTCGGGGTGGTTTTTTGATTTATTTTTTTCCCGGGGTTTTAGTTTTTCTTTCATTCTATTCTTCTATGCGATAGGTGTCAGAGTCCAATGTAGTGCCAGCAGAGATGCAGGGACATCCTTACGCCCGCCAGGCGAATAGTTCCTAGCGGGGATGCCGTAACATCGTTACGCCCCCAGGCGAGTATTAGTTACCTGCCTGCGAGGTTGCCGGTGACAGAAAGCCAGCGGTCAGGAAAGGACAAGCAGGACGCACGCAGGCCTCTGAAGCCACTTCAGGTGGGCAGGCGCGTTGCGAGAAATAGCCAGACAGCTCTGGGACTCGGACTCGACTGGACGTATGATGGGAGAAAAGCTTGTGTAGTTTCTGTGGCCCGAAGTCGAGTGTCTGTACATCTTGTGAGACTGATTGTAAGCTGTGGGTTGCCTGTAAGTGTATTGTTATAACTTATGTATTGTGATGATCATCTCTAGATCGTGATCTGTTAATAAATCCATCGAAACTTAGGGTCGTTGAGTCTCAAGTCAAATCACGTTGTATTTGTACTGTCCTCACATGTGTTAGGTTAACGAGCAGGTTTAAGACCTGACAATAGGTTTATCAAGAGTATATTTAAATTAGATATATTTCTTTCCCTGTTGACTTGTAACTGGCCACATTTTGCTTGCCCTTGTCTGCAGAGTTGAGTAGATGTTGAGACCTATGTACTTTCGTAGTCACGTGGGAAAAGAAACAATTCATTGTCGGATAACGTTGGATCAACCCAAAGGAGATATAGGATACCAAAGTCCTCTTTTCCAGTGTAATCCTGCCCGTTATAATTATCTTAACTTTCAATGGCTCAAAAACATGAGTCCATAACTAGAGTCTCGGAGAACCAAGGAATTCCTCTAAGAAACTAAGAAGAAGTTTCCCTGAATAACAGTATCCTTTTGGTGATTCTTTGCCTCTCCTCTCTCAGCTAAGCAATTAATATCTAGGGTGTGTTTATTTTAAAAAACTTAACAATGACAAGGAAAAAAATACACTCAAGGGAGGATATGACCTCATTTTCATAGTTTAATAAACATAAATTGGGTTATTGATCATTAAGTTCATAACCCATCAATACAATTCAAAAACAAGGGTCATATACATATATGTCATTGATGCCCCAAACATACAGGTTCACTAACATCAAACTATATTCCAGTTCCTCCTTGATAGGTACTTATTCATCTTCCATTGGAGTAGGTTATGTCTGAAACTAGGTATGCGTTCAGGCTTATCTATTCCAAAGTTCTTGGATCCCTGTGGCAAATCGTCTCCTGAAATTATGAATATTACATTTCCCTAGAGTGTAGATATGTTCCAGGTGCTAATAGGATAGTGGCTCTTGGTTCTCCACCCTCAGGTACAAGAATACGTTCTCTATGTTACCTGTCCTAACTGTTAGTGGAACTTCTTGCAGGGAGTTGCTTTCGGATAGTTTTCTGCATCACTCTATCCAGGTGCTTCAATCAAAAGTCAGGTCTGGATCTAGATGGATCTAGACAGTACCTGAAATTCCAGCATCAAATATATATCTGCTGATATCATCAATATGAACATTAGAAATGGAAGACAGTCAAAATCCCAAGAAAATCAAGGAAAATAAATACAGGGGATTTTGATCCTAGGAAAATAAACAAGGGAGGAAGAGGGTATTGGTGTTCTTCAATAGTTATCACCCCCACAACTGGTTATTCTCCATCCAATCCTTCATTATAGGGCGCTCAAGGTTTAGACCCCCAGATAAACAGTGTCATCTTCACCCATGCCTGTCACCCATGGTCTCCAGGTTGAGTAATACCTTGATCGATTCAGAATTTGATAACTATGTTCACCATTCCCTTTTGTACATAATTATTTTCTCTAGATATCCTTCCATGTAAAAGAAAGGGGCTCATACATTAAGGGTTTTTAATTCATTCCCAAATGCAATGAGTATTTGCTTATAAACAATATAAGTACATTATGGTATCATCTCATGTATAACATTCAGGAGAAGTCTTCCTAATCAAATGCTTTGAGGAGGAGTATCTTCCCTCCTCTTTACCGTGTATGTAATATGCCTTTACCTCATTCATCATCATCATCATCATCATCATCATCATTATCTTCATCATCATCATCATAATCATCATCATAATCATCATCATCATTATCATCAAACACAGTCCAGGACACCAAACCATATGATTGTAACGTGAATTATATGGAATACAGAGTGGTGTCATGCTTATAAGTGCACTAAATTGTTAATTAGTGCATGGGTTATCACTAACGTCTTCTCCTCTGATAGACAGGACATTATACTTCAAATTGCCTACTATCAGGAGATTGACATATTTATCATACTCATTCTCAGTATGTCACTTCTCCTCACTCACTCTCCAATCACTCATCAGAAGTCACAACCATACTGGTATGGATGAATATTAGGCATACTGATGTGTCTCACAAATGATAATTCACATATTCAATATCAATGAAATCACACTGTAATCACTATATGAATCTACAATAAGTCATCATAACTCATAATCGTAACTTGCATGGGTGATCATTGGGCATTGTCAGCAACCTAGCTTTGACAGGCACACATGGATTCTTCTTTTGCACCACACGAATGATAACTCGTACGTCGTACAAAAGGATATAAATTTATTCTGGACTAGTTACACAATAGCTCTGAGAGCTGATAATCATATGGATCATATACATCATGACAATATTACGTTATGACGCTATCTATGGTAATATCTACTGTATTAATCTAAGCCTAAGTCACCACTATTTCTACTGTCCTCTACAAAACACAGTATTCAAAGCGAATATCGCGATCCGTCCTCTACGCTGTCATGTCCCCTTCTGCTTGACTTTCGTGGCGTGTCCAGCCACGAGCCGGTGACCCTTCGTGCGTCAGCAGGTTTGCGTGCTCGGTATTCTAGCACGCGTTTAGTGGCTTGTCAATAGGTTACTCTTCTAGAGTTACCACTATTAATGGATACTCCTCGTGGTAATGGTTTCCCCACTCTATTCTGGGTAACTCCTGATCATGTCCTACCGTGTCCCCTTTTATGACACGTGTGTGTCCAGTCGGAGAACTGTTCACAGTTCTCCCTACTGCTTCTGTCCCTTCTATTCCCTATTTCCTAGATAAGGATGTTATCTCTATCCTGTCTTAGTCCTATTCCTTAGTTCTACTCCTCTCTTCTCTATCTGCCTACATGCGGCTCTTTGACAGGCATGCTTATGTGACTTACACATGATAAGTTCACATATTTAATATCAATGAAATCACACTGGACTCACCACATGAATGCTTCCACCGAATACACAAGAATATGTTACACATCGAGAACTATTCAACATACCATGTGCTCGTGTACTGTTTATCTTACAAATTACACTAAGTCTTATAAATGTGATTGTAAAATAGTTCCTTACGACTGAACTAAGTCTTATAAATCCTAAGTTAATCAAACACTCCTAAATCACTGCTGATTTAGCTTAACTGCTTAATGAGTAACATGTCAACCTCGGTCCAATGCTTATGAATTCATAGACGCTGTCTAGCTAGAAGAAAATGCATAACTATGGTTTAACCTCGTTTACAGATTATCTATAAACTACAACATCTGAATATAGTGTTTAGTCTCTCCAGATTTAAGTTATATAGGACTAACCACATGGACCACATCAACGCACCATCTTCTGTGAAGGCGAGTGACTAGCGTAATATGTATTAAAATGCGCTTACCTTCAACAAAGTTGAATGTCTTCTTCAAACATACGTCAGCAGATTTCAGACTCCAGACTTGGTTTTGCGTTTCCAATTTCGCTGGTTGCTTATAGGCTGGTGCTTCTTACTTTTCCTCTCGTTGATTTTAACATCTTTAGAGGGTTGAGTTTGTAGATGCTACCGTACCGTTAGTCTCAGTGGACCGTCTTCTGTTTTAACGCTTGTTAAAGGTTTTTCCACACACGCTCCTCTTCTGCCGGTCTGTACGTTGTTTTTTAAAGCCGCTCCTACCACGCTTGGGACCATGACATCATGACCAACGACGAAGCTCTTTTTACACTATGTTTAGAATATTGTCGTCCGCTTTAGGAATCTGCGCTGTTTCCAGCTTGGGGTGAAGCACATTTCATCATTTGTTTTTATTGTTGGCGCTAATTCTCTCCTTCTTCAAATTTGAATTTGAGTATGATGGTGGTGGTTTTTGGCGTTGTTGTAAACTGGAGGGGTGGTGCGGGGAATTTAAATACAGCGCTGTGACGGTTTTCAAGAAATATACCACAACGTGGGAGTAGAAACAGTTCATCTAAAGAAATCGTCTTGCTTGAACCCTCACAAATGATTATGAAGAATCATGTCGATGATTCACAAAATTATTCATCCTTATAGAACATGTGTGGGAGGAGTAGCTAAGAGATGACAAGCCCACTTATAGTTGGAAAAGTGTCTTAATACGGTTACCTGGCAATTTTTAAAACCCTGGGGATGTTATAGTCTCATTGACCCCATTGACTAACTACAAGTGTTAATTAATATCTAAGTATAGAAGTTTTCCCTGATATGTTACAGTACCTTGCAAGCGTCATCGGAGAACACGCAGAAAAACCCTTTGCTGTTGTCGTTTCGGAGGATTTCATCCACCATTTGCATCTCTTGGCTTATAAGGACAAGGCTGAAGGGATATAAAAAAAAATTATGAAAACACGTCATCATAATGTGCCACGTCGATAAGTGTGGGCGGTCATGTTTCGCCATCTCATGTGATCACCAGAGTCATGGATCAGCTCTATGTTATTGCCCCGATTATGCCATGTGGCCAAGTGATTTAGATATGTATCTATCTGCCTTTCCCTTTATTCTTTTCAGCTCATTCTTGCCAGTTGTCACCAAGTTTTGTAATTTGTTTCTTCTCATAAGGTTCCCAAACAAAACTTGACTGTTTACTTCACATTTCTCTAATCAGTTTGCGATTTTCATATGTTTCTTGTAGTACTTGCTCATTGGTTTTTCTGTCTGCCCATGGTATTCTTTGCATTTTCCTCAGAAACCACATTTCCACTGCCATTAGATATTTTCGGGTTGTCTGCTCATACAAAGTAAAGTCACAATGACATATGTAAAATACCAGACTGGCCAGCAAAGTCACAATCACATATGTAAAATACCAGACGGGCCAGTAAAGTCACAATCACGTATGTAAAATACCAGACTGGCCAGTAAAGTCACAATTACATATGTAAAATACCAGACCGGCCAGTAAAGTCACAATTACATATGTAAAATACCAGACTGGCCAGTAAAGTGACAATTACATATGTAAAATACCAGACTGGTAAGTAAAGTTACAATTACATATGTAAAATACCAGACTGGCCAGTAAAGTCACAATTATATATGTAAAATACCAGACTGGCCAGTAAAGTCACAATTACATATGTAAAATACCAGACTGGCCAGTAAAGTCACAATTACATGTGTAAAATACCACGTTTGCCAGTAAAGCCACCATGATGCAGGTAAATCTGTCCATGTGATGGAAATTACATAGTCACGGCCCGCGCTGTTGCGAAGCCGTTACGGGCACAATTTCTAGTCCCTCAATGCACATTTGAAACACACGTCGGAGGATTTGGGCAGCAAAACGTCCTGCGATGGTTTTCATACAATGGAATGATTGCTTAGTTTAGAAAGCAATAGCAAACTACTGAACGTAAACTAGCCAGAAATCACTAAAATTCAACAAATGATGGGGTTGACTGCGACGTCTTTTAAAGAATATGCGACTTAACAGAAAAAAATACACAAACATGAAATAGAACAAATAAGCTTACCACAAAACATGTTTTTCCATATTTTGTGTGTATCCTCATCGTTCATATTATCTTGTTTACTGCCACTTTGTTTTAACATGTGCAATATGAAAACTTTTGAAATGCTTACTTCATCGCGCTTTTATCAGTTTTAAGTAATGTTATCTTATTGAATTGAATCAACATATTTTACGTTACACAATGTATATGTATAACATATTTTTCCATTTTTGTGTAGTCGTTAGTATATTTGTATGTAAAATGTGGGCGCTTTTGCCTATTAGTTTGAGCGCGAGCGCACATGATCGTATACATAATCACATAATATGCTATTCCATATTATTTGTGTACACTCATCATTCATATTTTTTATTTTTTCTGCCACTTTATTTCACCATATGCAATATGAAAACTATTGCAATGCTTATCTCATACTGCTTATTCTACAGGACATCGTTGTCAACACCAGCATTTTACTGCTGTTAAAAATACGTTAAAACCCAGTGCAACGCGGTCTGTTGCCAAATCGGTCCCGCTGTGTTTCGAACGCGGGTAGCGGGCTTACTAATCGCGTCCGTAAACACTAGGCCACGGAGGGGGACTTATGTCTTCTGAGTACTACTGTATTCAGTACCCCTTTGTTTTAAAGGAATCTGTGTTTTTCCGCTACAATCCGAATGTTTCATATGTGTTGTGTTGTTTCTTCATCAAGAATGATGATAACCATTCATTTCATCCAGTGGGGTTGAAAGTATGAAGCCGTGAGTTCTAAGATGGCTGAAAAGACCTATTTTGGCTCGAAATGTTTTTTGACAATGTGGACAAAAAATGCTTGACGTTTCTGGAGGTGGATTTCCTGCAGTCGCATTTCTCTTCTGCCTTTTCTTCACCGCTCTTGCAGTCCTGGTTGCCTCACACGTGACTGCACCCTTGCGTAATGGTGCAACCACGAATTTCGGTCTCTGGCTGCAGTCTCCCAAGTGTCATGATGAATTCCAAAAGCATTCAGTGAGATTTTCAGTGTCTTTAAAGCAGTGTTTCCCAACGTGGGGCCCACGCCCCACAGGGGGGCAATTCAACTGTTAAGGGGGGCAATTCGAAAATGGAAGAAATCGGCTGAATAAAACAAAACGGGGAGACCTGAGACTGAAGTTAACTAAATTGGAACCTGACATAAGATCTCTTTGCAGCAAGCATCAAGCGCAAGGATCTCACTAAATTTAAATAATAAATAATTACTAATAATTAAAATAATATAGAAAAATCTTTCATTAAAATTATTTTGTAATTGAATTTCAGTTCTCCATTATATGTTTTGAAAATTTACTTACTGTGTTTGCTCAATAATTACCTAGTGATTTCTTCCTAAAACCTATCATTCAAGTTTTTTTAGTGAACATTTCAATTTTTGAATATTAAATATAATGTATATGTTGAGGGGGGGGGGGGGCGTGGGGCGGGGGAGGGGGGCAATATGAATTTTAGAAAGGCTTAAGTGGGGCATGGCACAAAAAAGATTGGGAAACACTGCTTTAAAGCGTTTCGATTGGCCGCCTTGTGAGCGTTTGCCACAACGCAACTCGCTGTAAAAAAATTCGTTTATGGAGCCTGTGATCTAGCATGCGGGTTAAGTGACAAGCCCAACGAACCTGATTCTTCATTAATATAGTGTGGATACTGGGCATGGACGCTCTTTTTAGGACTTCAGTGTCTGGGTACTTGTCTTGCCGTTTAAACTTCAGTAGCTTCCTAAGGCAGACTGTGTGGAAGTGGTTTAATTTCCTAGCGTGTCGCTGATAAACAGTCCAAGTTTCACAGGCATATATCAATCAATCAATCATGTGACATGCCGGAAAGCGTGGGCAGTCATGACTCGCAATTTCACTCGATCACCAGAATCGTGGATCAGCTCAGTGTTCTTGTCTCGACCATGCTATGTGGCCAAGCCATCCAGGTATTTACTTCTCGGTCTTCCCCTTGGTCTTTTCCCTTCGATCTTGCCAGTTGTCATCATGTTCTCCAATTTAACTGTCTACGTCTAATTTCTCTAATCAATTTACGATTTTCATTTGTCTCCTGAATTACTTGGTCATTGGTTTTTCTGTCTGTCAATGGTATTCTTTGCATTTTCCTCAGAAACCATATTTCTGCAGCCATCATATGTTTTTCAGCTTGACTGCTCATTGTCCAAGTTTCACATCCATACAAAAGAAAAGGCTTTATGAGCACCTCAACACTCTTTTTCTCGTTCCAAATGACATCTTTTTATTGGTCAGTATGTTTTTCATCTTGTTAAAGGCTACTTTCGCCATGGCGATGCTTGTTCTAATCTCTACAAGGCATCTCCCATCAGATGTTATGACTGTTCCGAGATAATTGTACCGATTCACTTGTTGAAGAATATTACCATTTACTTGTATATTACATGATGGTATTTCGTTCTTCCTAGTGACTACCGTAATCTGTGTCTTTTTACAATTTAAGTATAATACCAGTTGTTCACTGTGTGCAACATCCGCATCTACTAATTGTTATAGATCCTGCTCATTGTCTGCAATCAATAATATATCATCTGCATATCTAATGTTATTCATGTTTCGTCCTCCAATGCTGATTCCATTTATGTCTTCTACATTTCTGAAAATATTTTCACTATATATTGTTTACTTCTATAGAACGTTCAATAATTGAACGCAGCATATACACAGCATTTGCTGTATGTACCCTTTCTTTCTACAAACCCACATTGTTCTTCCCCTCTTTCAGGGTGTACTTTCTTCCTCACTGTTTGCATGATAATTCGTAGCAAAATCTTTGTGATGTGACTCATTATACTAATTGTTCTATGTTAATCACATTCCAAGGCTCCTGATTTTTTTGGGATTGCAATACATTCAGAATTACATAATTCGGAAGGTATATGTCCCTTATCTTATAATGAGTTAAACAGTCTGGTGACTTGATCTATTCCATATTCTTCTAAAGCTTTAATCATTTCTGCTGTAATGTTATCTGAAGCGAGGGCCTTGCCAGCTTTCATATGTTTAAGATCACTTCGAACCTCCATCTTCAAAATTGGCGGTCCTTCATTATTACATCGAATATCATACTGTTCATCTCTGTTATCATCATAAAGATTTTTCACATAGTCTGACCATACATGTAGAATCTGATCTGTTTCTATTATGATTTTGCCATCTTTAGTTTTTACACAGCCTGCTGATGTACTTGTTTTTTTATGACTAAGTTCCCGAATTCTTGTGTGCACTAATTTGGTATTTTGACTGTTGTGTTTTTTTTTCAATTTCTAAGCAATTTTTCTCAAGCCATGCTTCTTTTGCCTCCTTACATAATATTCTGACTTGTCTGTGAATTTCTTCATATTTGGCAGAATTATTTTTGTTGAGTCTTCTTGTTTCAATTAGTTGTAAAATTTTTCAGTCATCCATTTCTTACGACCCACCTTCTTTAATTTTGGAATAGTTGTTTCTGCAGCCAAACTGATTGGATTCTTCAACATTTCCCATTGATCATCCACAAAATGGAATGAGATCTCTAGATCAGACAATATATCAAATCTGTTCTGTTCTTCTATGTTGAATTTGTTTTGTATTTCCTTGTTGTTGCTCAATGTACACAAATCATATTTAGTGTTTTCTGTTTTATACTTGACTTTCTTTAATTTATCCTCAATGTTCCTGTAAGTAATCTGTGGTCATTATAACAATCAGCACTGGGAACTGTTTTTGCTATTGTTTGCGCATTTCTAATTCTTCTGCTAATCAAAGTGTAATCAATCTGGTTTATAATCCTGCTATCAGGACTCCTCCATGTCCATAAACTTCTAGGGTGTTGTTTAAACCAGGTGTTTCCTACAATTATTTCCTGCTCTTTAGCCCATTCTACAAGTCTTTATCCTCTTTCATTTCTTTCTCCTAAGCCATACTTTCCTACTGTGTATCTGTCACCTTGATTTCCTACTTTTGCATTGAAGTCCCCTATTATGATGTTTATTTCTGAATTTTTACATTTATTTAAAGCAGATTCTATGTCATTATAAAATTCTTCTACACTATCGTCACTGGATTCTCCTGTTGGGGCATATACTTGAATAACATTTATGCCTAAAGGTCTGCCGCTTAATTTAATTAGAAAATTCTGTCTAGCACGGCCCAATATCCTTGAACAGATTTTGATGTTTGCCGGTCCAAAATAATTGCTACCCCCCTTTGTTGATTTTCTCCTCCAGAATAAATAATCTTAAAATCATCACCTATCTTGATGCCTGCTCCTGTCCGTCACGTTTCGCACATCCCTAAAATATTAATTTTCTCTCTTTCCATTTCTTTTTTATGTTAACTAAGTTTTCATTGTCGTTTAACGTCCTAACATTCCATGTTGCTAATTTTAATGCCTCTGTCTCTGTCTTGGGATGATCTGTCTAAAACCGAATCATAATTAACAAGGAATTTTAAAGAAGGTAGTTTGCCGTTGCTTTCCTTCTTGGCAGTGACCATACTGGCAGGGTGACCGTAGCCGTTGTCTCGACAAGCATCTAGCAGTGTGGATAATACAACTGCTTTGTAGAATTTCAGCTTTGTTTGCAGGCTTATTCCATTTCTGTCCCATACATTCTTGTACAGTCTGAAAAGGCCGCGCTGGCCTTTGATATTCTTGCATTCACTTCGTCATCAATTGTGGCAGCTTGTGACACATTGATGCCAGATAGGTGAATTTGTCCACAACATTCACTTTGATATTCCCTGGAGCTGGCTGGTAAATAACTACAGTCTTCTCCAAGTTGATATTGAGCCCAAAGTTGGCACAGGCATGTGAGAAAACTGAAACATTATGTTGTATGTCTGCCTCTGAGATGGCGTACAGAGCGCGATCATCAGCAAACAGCAGCTCTCTGACGGTGTCGCTGTCAATGTTTATCTTAGCTTTCAGCCTTCTGAGATTGAATCACTTTCCATCTATGCGGTGATATATAAGTGATTTATATGTAACATTCTTCGTAGTTGTGCTGTCCAGTATCGTTTTCGGGCTTTTTTTCACTCGCGCTTTGGAATCAAGCGTAATCTATACACCTGCTAATACTTCTAGTTCACTGGACTGATTTTTGCATGTGAATTAGCTTTCGATAGTACCCCTGTCCCTCGCCATCAGGTGAACCCACTCCGATTTCTGAGGTACTTGTAATTTACGTCCCCAATTCAAGGAAGAGAAGTCAACATTTTAGTCCGACTGACCGGTGTAGGAGTTGAACCCGCTACCTCGGCATCAGCACACCGGAAATGTAAGAGCGAGGGCTCTTATTGATTCGACTATGTTAGCCTCACTGTGTGGCGTTATAGCTGTGTGTTTCACTGTAAGTCTCATGTATCTCGACAATGTTAATTTCCGTAGCGATTTATGTTTTCTTGTAAAAGCTAGTTATATTTCTTGTTCTTCCAAACCTCGTATGTTGTCCGCAAATCTTTATCCGTCTCTCTACCAAGCCTGTAACAATACCAACACTGGTTTTCATTGCGCCATATATAGGAATATTGATCTGTGCCTCCTCCGTGTTGAACCGCGGTAACAGGTTTTGGTTACTTTAATGGGACCTAAATTGTTCTAGGTTGTTTTTCATGACTACAAAACATAACAAAACAAAACACAAATGTACTTTACAGATAATACAACAAAACTGCTGGTGTATGATAAACAATTTACATTGCTGGATTTTCTTTTACATTTTTTATTTGCGCGAACATATTGCAGAGAATAGTGGGATAATGGACTGTGCCACTGCCATGCTATCATTCTTCATGTAAAAGCTCTCTTCCAACTAAAAAACTGAAATTTCTGAAACATTTAATCAGTTAGTTTAACATTACTTTCTATGTTTGGTTGTCCTTGTTATTGCCATGACTAGTCTTCATTCACGGTGTCCCTTATACGGTTAAGAGTTTGTTTTACTATTTATGAGGCTACAGCATTCAAACTATTGGTGTTGGAACTCTTCGCTGGCTGCTGAGGATGGGGACGGAACGCTTATGGGAATGCCCCGAATGCTGTGATGTCGGTTCCTAAATCAATCAATCATCAATCAATCAATCTAATAATTTTAGGGCGATTGTTGATTATGATGATTTTGACTCTCTCTCTCTCTCTCTCTCTCTCTCTCTCTCTGCCTCTCCCCCTCTCTCTCTTTCTCTCGCTCGACCTCTTTCCTTCTCTCTCCCTCTCCCCTCTCTCATTCTCTCTCTCCCTCTCCTTCTCTCTCACTATCTCTCTCTTCCTCCTTTCTCCCTCTGTCCTTCTCTTTCCCTCTCCCTCTATCTCCCTCTTCCTCTATCTCGCTCTCTCTGCCTCTCTTTCTGTCTTACTCCCTCTCCCTTTCCCTTTATCTCTGCTTCTCTTCCCCTCTCTCCCACTCCCTCTATACAATTATAGGACTAGAACCAGATGTCCATTACTCGTTAGAACCTGGTCCTGGGTCCTTTAATTCACTTACTAATCTCATACTGTTGTTTGCCTGTGTTATTATAGTATTTTGTGTGGGGTTCATGGTGTCCAATAGATGTTTCGTAAGAGCGTGTTAAGTCAAGCCTATGGCACTCACAGTCGATCTTAATGGTATCTCTGCTTTACAAATTATGGCTATAGTATCCCCATTCTTTGTCTTAAACAATTATTGGATGAAGGAACAAATATACTATTGACTTTGACAAAGAGAAAACAGACGAGTATTCAAAAACAGAAAGATGAAATAAAGGATCGCTGAATAAATGAACGGAATCAATGAAGTACAACATATACACCATACATAAGGCAGTGAGGAGCATTTTGTGTGATATTCACTGGCACAGGAACGGAGCATAATGGGGACGAACCGTTGCCTTGAAGTTGGAACCGCGACTAACTAACTAACTAACTATAAACACCATACAAAAACATTGTTTGCATATCCTTTACAGGACATTGCTGTCAACATCAGCATTTTCAGGTGATTGTTGATTTCTTGGCAAGATTACACTCACTAGTTTGCCATTTCTTTCTGGGCGGCCGCTCACATACCCCGTAAGTTACCGACGCGATTCGAACCACTGCTGATTCTCACCGTCGTCACGTTACTTTCGAGAATATGCGAGATTACGGAGAAAAGTCGCTAACCTCTAGGCCAGGAAGCCGGCATACACCATACAACTCTCATAAATAATCAAGAGCCGTTCCAGAAGCTCGGGAGATTATATTTCTCTACAGCCATCTGTCTTCTGTGTTCTTATTAAGATCGGCTGTTGATCGCCATTCTTCTCTCTACCAAGCCTTCCAGAATGCTTTGCTGAGTTTGTCTCTGCCTCTAACATGCTCATATTGTCTAGTTGTTACAGAGTTCTCTAGATCTCTTCTTTGCTATCCGTAAAATTTTTGGCATTCTGCGAATAAACCACATTACTACACGTGTCGCACGATGGTATGGATTGTAACTCACATCGAGGTGGACTTTAAAATTTTTTAAAGACCGGATCTACTAGGTCGATCCAGCCTGAAATAGGTACCAGGAAATGTCTCGGGAAGTAGAGATGGCAGAAGTAATACCGACCACATCACCTATAGACTGGTGATTGACATATACAAGTAATACCGACCACATCACCTATGGACTGCTGATTGACCGATACAAGTAATACCGACCACATCACCTATAGACTGCTGATTGACATATACAAGTAATACCGACCACATCACCTATAGACTGCTGATTGATTTATACAAGTAATACCGACCACATCACCTATAGACTGCTGATTGATCTATACAAGTATGAGTCTAGAACCATATGCTTAATAAACTTTAAGTTCTGTAAAAGCGTTAACCTACTTTCTTACTTATTTACTTTCGAAAGTAAGTACGAAAGTACTTAATTACTTACTTACCTACTTACTTACTCACTTACTTACGTACTCACCTACTTACTTATTTACGTACTTACTTAATTACTTATGTTCTTCCTTGCTTACTTAATTAATTATTTTCTTACTCAATTACTTACGTAATTACTTATTTACTTAATCTCTTTACTTAATTACTTTCTTTCTTACTTAATTTCTTTCTTTCTTACTTAATTACCTACTTTCTCACTTAATTACTTACTTAATTACTTGCATAATACAGAGGTAAGGACTATAACCAAAGACGAAGCAACAACAACAATCAACATAAACGACCACCCTTTGAAACAAGTAAACAGTTTCAAATACCTAGGAAGTATAATATCATCAAATGGCAAATCAGAAGACGAGATTGGAAATAGATGCAATAAAGCAAACTAACTCATTGGACAAATGGCACCAATACTAAAGAACAGACATGTATTAATAACTACTAAGAAAACACTTACAACACAATCTTCCTACCAACTCTATGTTACGAATGCCAAACCTGGACAATGACAGCCAAAGGGGAAAATCACAACAACAGAAATGAGTTTTCTGAGAAGAATACTCAATGTATCAACAACAACAACAACAACAACAAAACTTTATTTTGAAAGGGTTAAGAATTGGGCACGCAAGAAAAGATAAGATCAGAAATTAAGAAATCAGGACTAAAGTGGGGGTTATAGCTGCGCTAGATTTTATTAGAAGGCAGCAAGTCAAATGGTTTGGCCATGCAAGTAGGCTACCAACTAATAGTATACCACAATAAGCAATGATGTACAGACCAGATGGAAGCAGAGGAAGAGGCCGACCACGTAAACGATGGACGCAGGGAATAACAGAGTTCATGGGAATATGGATACATGAAGCCCATAAGCGGGCATTCTCCCGCTGCTTATACTTCACCTCGACACCGCAGGGTACAAGAGGAACATGATGAGATGAGATGATGAGATGAGAATTACTTAATTACTTACTTATTTAATTACTTATGTAATTACTTACTTACTCACTCAGATCATGTTTATACGGCCCGTTGTAAATATACCTGTCTAATAGGCCAGGGCCAGTAGTGGACTGCGTCTATAAATACTAGTTGCCATTAGCCAAAGCTACTAACAGAACATTAACTTGTCAACTACATAGTCTCATGTTTATGGGCGCTAACTTCATCGAGGCTCACTTGCCGTCGTAGAAACTGATACATTGGCTAATCCATAACAGGCCAGAGTAATCACATAATGTGAAGTGAGCACGACTTGTAGTAAACATACATACCTGTCGAATATGGCCAGAGCACTGAGATAATGTGAGTAGGACTTGTACCGGAGTCTTGGGCTCTTCATGACCACAAACGTCAGAGAGTTGGCCACCAGTCCCACCGCCACAATGAAATGGGATACGATTACTTTGGTCAACCATCCCCACTGCGGTGGAGTCTCCAGCGCCACTGAAGAAGTAAACACAACATATATAATGTGTATTCATGTCGTTGCATGTACATAAAGCAAATATAGAACAAACACTATAGGAGAATAGACACATTGCCTTGTAACAGGAAGCGGTTAAGGGGAAAAGTCAAAGTCAAAAGGCTGATGTGGAGAAGTACCAAAAAAAGTAAAGGATGATTTACCACGCATTAGGGTTAGTCCCATATTATATATGTCAATCGGAAATGATAGATGTTATGATGAATACTACACAAACTGACATTACTTTCCAGAACCTTTTCAGGCACCTTTTTTAGTCTAGGTCGGCCTAGAAGCCCGAGTCAATTATACAAAAGAGGCTTGGGCGCGAATTCACACTCTTGACCACAAGGCTTACGGGCAAAGCGTGCAAACCGCTGTGCTAACGCGTGCGTTCTGTTTTAGTAAACTTAAGACTTAACTATAACACATTTATGTAGTGATTGTCGTATTGTACACAACGCTCGAACAAACGTTTGGTTTATCAAATATATGAAAAGGGAGTTGCATTTTATTGCGCGTCGTCCAACTGAATTGTTTTTATCAATACACGAGTTCTTGTGCACGAATGCTTCATGTTAAGACATTTGACCCAGAAGCGATTCAGATTTAGTAACACTTGGCAATAAGTTATTTGATTCGTTCAACCCATTTTAGGCTAGGTCGACATGGAAGCCCAGGCAAATGAAACAAAATATTCCGTCTCGATGGGAATCCACCGAGTCGACAATCGCGATAGCCAATTTACTATTCTTCCGCGGTGAACAAACTGCAAATTATCTTCGCACGTCTCGTCGAGCGTCCTGGGCAACAGGTCCCTTCGGGGTCCTGGCTGAGGTCAGTAGGATCGCCGATTCCTCCGAAGTCGGAGAGTGTCTGCCTGTACGGCGAGGAACCACCAGTCTGCACACCAATAAGCCAGACATGGGACAACGGATACTCACGCAAACCTCAGGTCCTGTATGACATCACACTGATGTTGGACAACAGGATGCCTTCATCCGACATACAGGACTTCGCGTTGGAGCTCAAGCCAACGAACACAAGCAAGCAAGCAAGCATCTTCGCACGAAAGAGAAAGAATGAAACTCCTTACAATTCTTAACAACAGATAAGAGCAGCAATTAACCCAAGCAGCTGCCTCCTGGCAGTCAGACAAAACAGACAAATTGCTCACGTAGACCCAACATAATCTTTTAAATTAGCTCGTTCCCAGCAAATGTCCCGTTAGTACATAAATGACACAGTTTACTGTATATCGAGTATATAGAACTAACCCCATATTTGTATAGACCTATCGACACGTAATGTGGTCAGTATCACAACTAACTATATCGACACTCGCGGGTAATGTGGTCAGTATCAAAACTAACCATAGACCTATCGACACTAGTGAGCAATGGGGTCAGTATCACAACTAACTATAGACCTATCGACTCTCGTGGGTCATGTGGTCAGTATCACAACTAACTATAGATCTATCGACTCTCGTGGGTCATGTGGTCATTATCACAACTAACTCTAGACCTATCGACACTCGCGGGTCATGTGGTCATTATCACAACTAACACGTTTGCTTCCCGTTACATTTAAGGGTGCCCATTTTAAGCTCGGCCGGCCAAAAATTAAAAAAAAAATATTCCGTTGCAAGAATCTGCCATTGTTATGTTCAGTGTTAGGTCTGTCATGTGTTTTAGGCCTGAGTGCCCTCCAGTAGCGAGCGGCTAGTCCAGACATCGAACCGTCGTCAGACTGCGCTTATAACATTATCAGCGTAGCTGCATAACCGTTAGACCAACGTGATGGCTAAATGGCAGTTTACACACACACACACACACACACACACACACACACACACACACACACACACACACCACTCACTCCCAGACAGACAGACAGACAGACAGACAGACAGACTGACACAAACACACACCCACACGCACACGCACACACACACACACACACGCACACACACACACACACGTTCAAACTTCTGGATAGGTTGGTGACTGACAGTAAAACTGAGTTCAATCTGCTTATTATATGTAATACTATTTAGACCAATAGGGCATGTCTGTAGATATATAAGTTAAATAAGCGACCTCACAATATCATATGGTGAAATAAAGCTTCATTCCCCTTCTTTCAAGGCTCTAATTAGCTATAGCTGGAACAGTGGTCAAGGGTGCCCTCTTTTCTTGTACTCTTAATTAATAATTATAGAATACAACTCCTCAAATATCCCAATCAATATGACTTAGAGTTAGTTGCATATCATGTACAGTACGTTGCAGTCAACACCAGCATATTTTGCTGTAGTGATGTCTTGGCAAGTTTACTTTCAATAGTTTGCCATCGCTTTCTAAACGACTGGCGCCCATACCATTTTGTAACAACACCAACGAAACGCGGTCTGCTGCCAAATCGCTCGCAGATGTGTTTCGAACGCGGGTATGCGGGATCATGAACTGCGTCCGTAAACCCGACGCCACAGAGCAGACCAATTAATATGGGACAGCCATATAGTTTAGCCAGCGCATTGGTTACTGTCATGTAGCTACGCTGACAATGTTATGAGCGCAGTCGGGAGGCGATTCCATGCCCGGACTGGTCGCTCGCTACTGGAGGGAAACACATGCCACTTTATTCCTCAAGGGTGCCCTACTTTCCCTGTAATTAATACTTATAGGACAAAACTGTAATGGTGCTCCTCTCCAAAAGTAGGAATAACAGAGGGGAAAACAGAGAAAGGAAACACACCTTGATGGAAAGTGAATGTTACGAAATACAAAAGGCTTCACATTAACTTGCCATAGATGAGCCAAGGCGTGTCACGATGACTTAGTTATTTTGAGCCAATTTTTACAAGCATATGCGACAGTCTCCTCCGGGTAATTCTAGTGCCCAACAGAACATAAAGAGGCACATTTGTACACAACTGAGATGGAACATTATATGAGAGAGATAGAGAAAGGAGGAATGTAAGCATACCAATGGTAGTATAGTGCACAGTGAACTAATTTGCCATCTTGTTTAGGAGAGGTTACGATCGATCTCAAACATCGCCGAGGTCAAGATAGTCTCATCAGTTACATATGCAAGAATTGTTCTGGGGATGAGAACATTTGAGACACTGGGTTTTACGGTCTTGACCGCGTATAAGTACAGTAAAATCTCCACTTTCCACAATCGGCGAAATCAGTACCGACGAAAATCGAGGCAGTTATTTAAACATGAATCAATGTAAATCCAATTAATTCGTTATAGACACTCCAAAATACAATCCCCCCACCCCTCCCCCACCCCCACCCCCCCCTCCCCCACCCCCCACCCCCCCCCCCCCCCCAAAAAAAAAATTTCATAGAGAATAAATATAGTATTTAATACTAATTTTTGGCCCCTGACTTGTTCGAAATCGCACCTTCGCCATGTCTAGTAACTCGGTGTATGCCAGGACGCCTCTTGAAATTTTCAAACCCTCCCCTGCTGGCCTTAAAATCACTAAGTACATTAGTACTCGTCCCGGGCATTTTCTTAATGAGGTCGGCATACAACAGTCTGGAAATTTCACACATGATTGCCTCCGAAACAGAATCGCCATCTAACTGGTTTTGATTTATCCAAATTAATATTAAATGTTCGATGTCTTCAATTGTTTGCGATCTATGTTTTATTAGCACATTCTTGTCTTTCGCTACATCAGCCTCCTTTTTTTCTTCCTTTTTAGCCACAATGGAACTTATCGTGGAAGGCGACTTCCCGTTTATTCGGCCTATTTCAGCAAACTTTATACCGCTCCCGTATTTTATTAACGACTATGGATACTTTCTTGGTCAATGCTCACGCATCAGACATTTTCGTGTCCAAAGTGTATTCAGTGCTATGTGCCCATCTTTATGCTGACGACTCCTGCCTCGACCCTATTGTTAGTACAGTTTAGAGTGAGAGAGGCAAAGGATGAATCAGAGACATTGCTGGATGAGTTGGTAGAGCCGCAAGAAAGACAATCGCTGGAGGAGAAGATCCAGGAGAAGCTGATTTTTTTTTTTTTTTTTGCGTCACCTGGAATTGCACATTATGATAGCAAATCGGCAACGGACGCAGAGGAGATCACGTATGATCGGTTGATATACACACTATTGGACATGGAGGTCTGCCCTTGCCTTTTCAGATGGGTTGCGGCGGTCTTTTACAAACGCAAGGTTGCACTGCGCATTGGTTCCTCGGACTTCTGACCTCCTGTACTATTGCACCTGAGGTTGCCGCAGGGATCTGCCTTGTCCCCAGTGCTCTTTAATGTCTACACCAGCAAATTCGCAGCTATTGAACATCAGGTGTGGTTAGAATCTTGACATTTGCAGATGATGTGCTGGTGGACAGACAGGGCAGAGGCAGGGCCAGTTTGGCGGAAGACTTACAGGTGGCAGTAAACAGGGTGGCGGAGTGGTGCAGGGACGCATTGACCGTTATAAACCCAGACAAAGCATCGGTTGTGTAGTACTCCCTGGATAACCGGATCGTCAAGGCAGATGTCCCGGATATTATGTTGAACGAATGTCCTCTTAGTAGAAAGAGTCAATTGAAGTACTTGGGTACTACCTTTGACGGATGTTTCTCTTTTAAGGATCATGTGGGGGATTTGTTGGTAAAACCTGGTAGGGGACTTCGTGCATTGAGGGCGATGGCAGCAACGGGGTAGATCAGAGGATGCTTTACAGGCTGAGAAACAGACGTAGTGGTTGGGGTTTTATTGCAATGGCTAATGGATTAATCTTGAAAAAGGAGAGCCTGGCATATGAGACTACGACCCCCAGCATGAGAATGGAGGTGGAAGCAGTAACAGCGGCATTCCGTTGGTTGGAGGAGACTACTGCGACACACACTGTATTCATTACGGATTCAAAGAGTATGCTTAGTGGAATGGCTATCGTCGCTTCAGAGGTCACAGATTGTGAGAATTGTATGGATATTTTGCCCTGGCCATGTGGGATTGGGAGGGGGGAACGAATAGGCTGACAGGCTGGCAAGGAATGCACCTCTTGGCGGTAGATTGCCTATGGACAAGGCGGAGGTGGTCGTGCGCTTGTGGGACCAGGTGGAAAAGGTGGAGGAACAGATTGAGACCCCGTATGTGGAAAGAATGAGGTTCCGGGGGATCGGCAAGGGTTCTGTCTGGAAGAATTTCAAGACTGAGAGGGCGACCAGGAGAACTTTGAATTAGATAGCGGTGGGAACGATCACTAGTATGACTCATCCCTGGCTGTTGAACAGGGAAACGAAGCACATATGGGAATGTCCTGAGTGCAGTGATGTCGGTTCTTAACTCAACTCAATCGGGGGGGGGGGGGGGAGGAATTGAGGGATTTTGTTACCCGCCTCTATACCATAGATTACTGGGTTCGTTTTTAGTAAAGGGCTGGGAATTGATACAAATACCAGTGTTTCTAATGATAAGATACACCATATCATATGGTATGTTGGGATAGTGAAATCAGATACAGTCTTATCGGATAAAGTATAACAACTTAAAGCCCTTTCTTTGTTCCTGGGCACGTTAAAAATTCAGTGGAAATTACTACAGTAGGCCTTAACGATTACCCTGGAAACATTGTTAAGGAAACCGTACTCACAGATAGATAGAGGTCAGACGCACTGGTTTCTCAGTTAAGGAAATAAATAGCATATGTGTGGTGCATTCCCTCGAAAGAGGAAGAAAAACACATAAAGGGAAAAGAAAATTATTGGGATGGGGTAGCCGGGAAAAATGTAGAAATTGTTTCCGATACAAGAAGCATACAACAATACAACGTATTGATAAACATAACAAACCATTCAACTTTCAAGAGTGCAAGACCAAAGAACACAACCCAACTCTCAACCCGTAGAGGAGACTGCATGCGGAGGTTCAGTCAGGCTGACCTTATACCATCAGCAAGCCAACTCTTTATTGGCTACTGAAGAAGGGGACTGGGGACGTGTGTGGTGTTGTCATCATCACGCCGGGCACAGTTACTTCCCAGAACATCTATTGGTACTCATGTCAGCCTGGGTGGACCTGGTAGACCAGATCAA
Organism: Cepaea nemoralis; assembly: GCA_014155875.1. Taxonomy (NCBI): domain Eukaryota; kingdom Metazoa; phylum Mollusca; class Gastropoda; order Stylommatophora; family Helicidae; genus Cepaea; species Cepaea nemoralis. Next base: position 9,010 of record JACEFZ010006408.1, on the reverse strand, counting down.
TCAAACCCAACGTCTCGAACACATGAGCACAGAAATGGTAGGATACCATCCTAACCACTATGCTACTGTGACCCGCACTATGTTGGTAAACCAGTGCAACAGCCACAGGCATACCGTTTGAACTATTTGTTTTGCTTTATCCCAGCTTCAAAACAAAATACGCGTAATAACAGAAGATTGACAAAACACATGCCAGAGAGTAAACACTTTAATCAGCTGGACGGAGACCAAGATCAATATAATGGCCTGTGTCCTGAAGTGTCTGGGAAATTATTTGTGGGCTACCACTTATGAATAACATTGCGTTTCATGATTTGAAATTCTTGTGTTTTGAGCTTATAAAGTGAACTATTGCGTCACTATTTTACACGGAAATCAAAACCAAATATGATTTGCATGAATTCCAAGTATAACTATTTTAAATACACCATCATCATCATCAAGTGTCTTGTCGACTATCGAGAGCAATCAATGCTTCTCCATATCTTGCGACCTCAAAAGTATCTATCAATCCTTGTGCTGACCCACTTCTCTCTCGCTGTCTTCCTCTATCTCTCTTTCTTCAAATCTTTGTAGTTGCAACAATATGTTCCAGTTTTTGGTCTTCTCGTCATCCTCCATCTGATGTTATACATCTTCTTAGATCTTTGAATGTATGCACTTGCCCCAAAATAACATCTTTAACTTTAAATGTACATTTACGCATAATCTGTTGCTTTGATAACACAATGGACCATTTGTCACTTTCTACAACCACATTATCTGTAATTTCGAGTTGTTCCTTCTGACTTGTTTCTATACAGACAGTGTCTTCGGTATAACGTAAGTCATTTAGATTATGTCCACTGTCAGGATCTTAAACTTGGCTCGCTAACCTAACAGTGTGGGACAGTAGGCCTACAAGTACAACGTGATTTGACGTAAGACTCAACGACACACCGTTCTATGGATTTATTCACATATCAAATACAGAACGATGATCACAACAATATATACTCGATACTTCAATACACTTACATACAGCTCACAAGTCTCACTCAAGATGTCGACTTTCAGTACAGATACCACACAACGCCTTTCTCTCTGCACACGTCTGTCCGAGTCGAAGTCCCAGAGCTGTCTCCCGCTAATTCGCAACTCGCCTCTCACCTCAGGTGACGTCACGAGGCATGCGTGCGTTTAGCGTCGTCCTTGCTTGACCGCTGGTCGCTTGTCAGCCAGCAGTCTTGCAGGGCGGTAATTACTATTCGCCTGGCGGCGTAACGAAGTTACTGCGTCCCTACTGGGAGCTAAGTCGCCTGGCGGGCGTAACGATGTCACTGCATCAATGTCTCCTTTCTGGACTGACACGCTCCTCCGGCAAATTCATGAAAGATATCATCTTTCATGTATCATATATATATACATAATGGGTTAATATTTAAACCTTGTCAGAGTCGACCCTTCTATTGTTATGTGCATTTCTATCAAATACAAATAAATACACATATGCCATATAAATATATACGAAATGGAAGTTGCATTCAACGACATGTGGTGTTCAACCTTTAACACTTGTCAGGTTTCATCATCTCGATGGCTGATTACCTCAATTGCATGAGTGACCCAGTCAGATCGGTAGTTCCAGCTTCACGCATCTACCTCGCAGCAAATAGAAAAAAACGTAATAATATGGTTCTTGAAACAAAAACCATCTAGCTAGACCGAAATACGACTTTATATAAGTCGTATAAAACGCTCAACCCCTGCCCTTATTTGGTCAGTAGCTCTCGTGTTGGTCTGCAATGTCGGCAACCCTCTGCCATGCTAGTAGATGTCTACCTGTTGTGTCAATAGTCTGGCAACACTTGGCTATTTATACACAACACATTAGAATATACGTTTCAAATTATGGCCCTTTGTGTAAGGATGTAATAACAAATAAATGAAAGGGAAATAATTTTAACATTCATGAAATACTATAATTTACAATAATTATTTTATTTCTTAGTGTCATCGCTTGACGTTTCTTCATATTAACGAGAAAAAGTCGGTAATATGAATACATTAATCAAGATATGATTCTAAGATTACACTACATAAATAAATAAACACACAATTCGTGTATTTCATTTTATAGATTCCTAAAGATTTTAGAATCGTCATAGATATTTAAACTTTTATTTGTCGTCTGCTAATTTTACTCTAAATTTCTAACTTATCCGGAAGTACACACGAACATTAAAATCAGCTGATGTTGAAGCTTACAGAACACACTTGTTCCGGTTTGATGTAGTTATGGAAAGTACCTTTCTCACAGTTCATGTGTTGGATGTTTCACAAAACCTTCTGGATTATGATTGAATGTTCATGTTGGATGTTTCACTACCGAACATTATGGATTTCGGTTCACTACAGTGGAGTAGCTGTCAATGTTCAGTTTACACGTTCATACTCGTCATTAAAATGGAATGATCCACACGCAGATGTCACTGACAACTTGGATAGTTCGCTTAAGGTAAGTTCTTGCGCGAATTTGACACTGTTATTGTTCTTGGTATATACAATTAATAAAGTTCGCTTTCTACCACACACTACACAATTATACAGGACAATCACTACATGAACTAGTAAAATAAGAACACTATTTATAATGGGGGTAATCCCTATCACAATATTGTAGACATTACACAGCTTTTTGTGAATGGAAAAAATTATTCACTAATAAATGGCTGTGTCGGTCCGAGTGTACACACTGCACTCAGACATTGGTGCTTACTGGGTCGGTCGGACAACGGGACAAAAGATCGGCAATTGAATTGGATCTGCCTGGAATATGTCGAACCTCAAAGCTGTAATCTTGAAGTTTAAGAGACCAACGCGCTACCATATGATTTGAGGGTACTCCTGAATTTATAAACCGTAAAGGGCTGCTGTCAGATTCCACGATAAAGTGACGTCCTAGAAGAAATCTGGATAGTTTTGTTATACCCACCACTAAAGCTAGGGCTTCCAATTGAGGGATAGACCACGCCCGTTCTCTGGGCTTTAGTTTCCTGGATACGAAGTAAACGGGATGGAGTATGTTGTTGTACTCCTGCAACAAGACTGCTCCAACCGCCACGGAGCTAGCATCTGTACGCAATCTGAAAGGTAAACGGAGGTTGGGCAATTTGAGGATGAGATTATTCAAACTATTATCAGAAAAATATGCAAGTACCTTTCGGAATGCAATTTGTTGGTGTGTGCCTGCTTGTCACTAAGTGTTGATTAGGTTTGTATGGCGTCGAGTGTAGTTGTAGGTCGTAAGTTTGTCTGTCAACAATTTTTTTTTTTACAAAACACAAGTCACTTTCTTTCCAAACTTTTTGCTTCCGACTACTCACTTCACAACGACAATCTACATGTATCTCAACACTCTACAACATTGATGACACATCACTTACATCAAGATGACATTCAGTAAGGACATAGACATCAAGTTTACAAGATGGCGACAAGGTCAAAATGGCGACAAGATCACAATGTCGACAAGGTCAAAACGGTGACAATGTTCACAAATCACAAATGTTTTACACGCTTACAAGAACAAACAATGTGTATGCACTGTACGTTTACAACTAGTCTTACACATGTTTAAACAATGTAGTTACTAATCAAAATGAGCCTTCCATGATCACAATACATGTACTATAAAGTTTGACAATAACTATAAGTACACAAACTCTAATTTTAAATTGTTAATCACATAAACACGTTCATTTTAAAGCCGGACGAATGCCACCACGTCCACACTTGTCAGGATCTTAAACTTGGCTCGCTAACCTAACAGTGTGGGACAGTACAAGTACAACGTGATTTGACGTAAGACTCAACGACACACCGTTCTATGGATTTATTCACATATCAAATACAGAACGATGATCACAACAATATATACTCGATACTTCAATACACTTACATACAGCTCACAAGTCTCACTCAAGATGTCCAGACACTCGACTTTCAGTACAGATACCACACAACGCCTTTCTCTCTGCACACGTCTGTCCGAGTCGAAGTCCCAGAGCTGTCTCCCGCTAATTCGCAACTCGCCTCTCACCTCAGGTGACGTCACGAGGCATGCGTGCGTTTAGCGTCGTCCTTGCTTGACCGCTGGTCGCTTGTCAGCCAGCAGTCTTGCAGGGCGGTAACTACTATTCGCCTGGCGGCGTAACGAAGTTACTGCGTCCCTACTGGGAGCTAAGTCGCCTGGCGGGCGTAACGATGTCACTGCATCAATGTCCCCTTTCTGGACTCTGACATCCACCAACCAGAATCCCTGGCATATTTTATGTATATCTCATTATATGTTCACTGTACAATGACTACAAATCAGGAGACATTATACATCACTGATTGATGACCTTTATACACTGAAATGTTCCTACAAGGTTGTGGATTCTTATGGCTGCCGTTTGTTGCCTGTATGTTCTTTGTTCTTCGCAGATATTTGCCGTCAGTGTTCAGTTTTTATGGTCGTTTGATTATTGCTTCACGTGTAACATTCTAATACGTTTTTGTAGTCTATTTTTCCCCTCGCACGCTTTGACCTGTAGCGTAGTCCATACACACTAGTTATAGAAGTGATGGAATGAAATTTTGCATGTGGATTAGCTTTGCCTATTAACAGTGTCCTTCGCCATCAAGCGAACCCACTCCGACTTCAGAGGTATGTATAATCTATTAATCATTAGTACATATCTGTTTTAGCTCTTTCGTTTTGTGCTATTCATATATATATATGTGTCGACTTACGACCTATGCAACTTACGACCATTCGACTTTACGACCACAATCACTAGCCATATTATTAACTCGAGTCTAGTGCTTCCACATTGACGTGGATAGGCCTTAGGTTCATACCAGAGTGCGATCAGCGTTGCCAGTAGTGGGTTGTGCTCAATATTTAAAGATTTATTTCTGCCTCAATTATCAGTCGAACGGCGTTGTCTGCAAAGATCAGGTTGTGTGAAGGTTTATTCCATGCTCAGTCTTCGTAGACTTAGATGGATAACCTGATTTTTGCAGATGATGCTGCAGTTACGATCCACTCTGAGGAAGAATTACAATGTCTACTATCTGCATTCTCCAATTGTTCAGAATTTGGTTTAACAATTAGCAAAAAGAAGACACAGATTATGTCACAAGGTGCACATGGGGTACCATCAATCTTTATTGACGAACGCCGAACTAGAGATGGTAGACCATGTAATAATAATGTTTCCTACAGTATTTTCCACAACTGTATTTTGTATCTTTTGCAAATATTAAACCAGTTGTACATGTACAGTTAATGCAGTGTTTTTCTTAAACCTGACGATGTAAAAATAAGAAACAAAATGGTGTAGAGATGATACAAATGGCACAAAATGAACATCGAAAATTATGATTTATAACAATAATAAAAGAAATTTATGATATAATTTAACTTAAATATTTTTATAACATCACTTCACATTACTGTACACATAGCGTACTCAACTTACGACCAAATCGTGTTACGACCGGTCTGTCGGAACCGATCGTGGTCGTAAGTCGACGACTAGCTGTGTGTGTGTATGTATATATATATATATATATATATATATATATATATATATATATATATATATATATATATATATATATATATATATATATATATATATATATATATATATTCTTCTTCAGCGTTCCGAGCCATTGAGGTTCTTTGCTGCAGATACAATCCGTCTCCATTCGTCTCTCTGGTTGACCTTCTCTTGCCAGTCGTTGATTCCAAGTGCTTGTAGGTCTGTATATATATTATCTCTCCACCGTCTTCTTGGTCTACCTCGGGGTCTACGGTCATTTATTTCCTGAGTGTAAGCGAGTTTTGTTTCCCTATTATCTTCCATTCTTTCTATATGCCCCAGCCATTGTAGCCTATTAGCCTTCATGATACCAGTGATTAGCGGGGACTTAAACAGATCATATATATATATGATATATATATTATATATATATAATATATATATATATATATATATATATATATATATATATATATATATATATATATGAAATTTTATTCCAGTGCATTAAACAATATATATATATATATATATATATACATGAATAGCACTATTCGGAAGAGCTATAGAGCTAAAACAGATATATATGGTATTGCGTGTGCCCTTTCCCCTACTTACTGTGCTTTAATAATGCTTCATATAAGCATTTAATGACTTCGAGTTTCAGACTTAACTGAAATGCGTGAGTTTCCGAGAACGAGAGGCATTGCAGTAACATGATCAGATGACTTCAACACCACGAATTTCTGCTACCGATGATGATGATGATGTTGATGATTGCAGGATAGAAAGTCAAAACAAAGAACTTAGTCTGAATAACATAAAGACAGAAGTAATTGTTATTACCAACCCCCCCCCCCCCCCCCCCCACCCAAAAAAAAACAACAACACACACACACACACACACACACACACATACGTCTTCCCGAAATGTAACATTAAAATGAATGGAATCAGTACCCCCCAAAAAAATATCAATGTATTTAAGTATTTTTTTCCGCATATCCTTTACATGACATCGCTGTCAACATCAGCATCTTTCAGCTGATTGTTGATTTCTTGGCAAGATTACGCTCAGTAGTTTGCCATTGCTTTCTAAGCGGCCCGCTCACTTATCCCGTAAGTTACCAACGCGGCGAGAACCGCTTCCAATTCTTGCGGGCTGCGTTAACCTACGAGGATAAACGGGATTACGGAGAAAGTCGTTTAACTCCTTAGCCAGGGAGACGGTATTTACGTACTTTAATAATAGTCGATGGAACGTGTTTTTAAACAGTTAAATGTAGGAAAGCCGTATAAAGCATGATTTCTATGACATTTGAGGTAAGCTATATCTAGAAAATCATAATGTATAGAAATGAATCGTGGACAATTAGCAGATACGTGAGCACTTATGTGGACGCTACAGATGTGTGATTTTATAGAATACAGATGAGAAAATAGTAGAGGGATAGAAAGACAAATGCAAATATCGTGAGATATGGTAGCTCACAAAGAGAACTGATTTCTTGAATTAGACGAAGACAGAACACATTTTATATGCATGTCATGAGATAGGGAAAGCTGTAGCACGTCGTAACAACAGGAAAGTTTGATACCAAGAGAGCCAGTGGTGAGCCAAGTAAAGAGATGCTGGACACTTCAGCAGAATGTCGTACATAGAGGAACAACGCTACTTGAAATTATTGGAAGCGTATAAAACTGAAGTCTGTAGACAGACAGGACCATGAGTGACGCACCATGAAGAATGATTACAGCTTGATCTGTAACTATTAGTCCATTAATAGATATTAGTAAAAAAGTAAAAGTTAAATTAATTTCACATGTGAACTTTGGTTATAATGGCAGTAATGCCTATCACTTCTTGCTTGCTGACAGAAAAGACAACACTTTTTCACAGAATACGTATAATAATTAGAATAGAGAACAGACAAATTACAATACTCTACGAACTTGGGAGCACTATTCATAGTGAATGTACTGTTAATATGTCAATGGGAAGTTTTCTATGAGTGCTCATCAATTCAATAATTGTATTACACTTATTTCTTTCAGTGTACCCTGATATTGCTAAGTGTTCCTGATTCCCCAGAATGTATTACCAGTTTAATAGTGTCCGAGTACTGTTGTTTGGAGTAGTGTGACAAGGAAAATTAATACGAACTGTGATAATAGGATGTTGTGTCCTATTCTTGCCTTAACAAGAGAATTTGTTTAATGGCACTGGAATAAAGATTTACTGACATTGACAAATCAATTCGCTTTGTTGTTGATATTGCACGTTGTGGGTGTATTCCCTAGCATGATACCAAAAAAAAAAAAAATGAGAAACAGAATGAATTATCATTTGTAACGTGAGTAGTATCATCAGGAGCGAGACTGCAGAAGAAAGAAGCTTTTGACGTTAGATGTGTACATGTCAATGGGTTGATAGCGTGACATCACGGTAGTTAACCATTCTCAGATCACGCATTAACTGTTAAATATTTCTGGAGATATCGTGTTAAACCTGCGACTGGCCTAGCAAGCCGACAGAGGATCTTCATATTGTTAGGTGAAAAACTAAAAGTATAAACAGTAGAAAAGGAAAAATATAAAAAGTGGTTGAAGAGCAAACAGGATCATGTTTACATATAGAATAGCGAGACGACATGTGAATAGAATAGTTAAGAAAGAAAAACAAAAAGACTGGGAGGAGTATGGAGAAACCCTAAATAAAAACTACAAAGAAGCAACTTGAATCTTCTACAAAAAATATAAGAGCAATGAGAACCAGAGGAGAACCGTTTCATACAACTGAAATAATTAACATCGAAAATGGAGAACCAATAATTGAACAAAAACAAATCCTAATAAGATGGAAGCAGTACTTAGAACAACTTCTCAACATTCCATCAGAAGTCACAGAAATTAAAGAAACTGACACAGAAGCCACCGAAGAACTAGAACTAGATATACTTAAAGAAGAAATTATAGAAGCCGTCAGATTACCCCCATTGAACAAATCACCGGACAAGATGAAATACCAAATGAACTAATTAAAGCAGCAAGAGTAGTAGGAACAGCATGGCTACATAGACTATACAACCATGTTTGGTAGAACAACAGACACCACAAGTCTGGGGAAACGCCATAATTATCCCAATTTGGAAAAACAAAGGCAGCAAAAGAGACTGCACACAACGCAGAAGCATTTCCCTTTTGCTAAATTCTTGAGCAAATATTACAAACTACTATAGAACCCAAGCTAAGCGAAACACAACTTGGATTTAGGAAAAAACAAAGGACGCACAGATGCCATTTCTGCTCTTAGACAATTTTTTTAGAAAAAAAAAAAATCGTCGAATTTAATGAAACACTCTCTTAGTTCTTTGTCTACCAAGAAAAGGCATTTATAGAGTAGATAGAAAAAGCTGTGGTTTTTTGGGGGAAAATTT
>JACEFZ010006407.1:0-17754 GCA_014155875.1 Cepaea nemoralis | reverse complement strand
TTAGTACTGTACAACACTAGGTACTCTTAGCCGGTTCTCGGTTCGTTACTACTGTCTGATGCTGTGTGGTGCATCAGTATGCATCACTCTCTTTGATGAATCAATTTCCTTCTAGCGTAAGTTACGTTTCTGTATGCAACTTTATTGACTCTTGAACTGGTGTTCTTCAGAATGGGTTTTTAATTCTTTCCCAAAACTTGTAGAGTTTCCTTGGATCGGGTAGGGAACCTAGGATAGAAACAACACATCTGGTGATAGTACTAGTCACTGATCCTTTTGGCTGAGTGTAAGCCTATCACCTTGCTTACTGATCTTTAGCTAACTAGACTTAGTCATAGAGCAGATTAGCTACCCACCTAGAGTCGAATCAGGCTATGACAAAGAAAAAATCACCAAACAGAATGCGGAACCCCGCCCACCAGGGACACCTACGGGAAGATCCCAATTATCCCTCATTACTCAACTAGTAAAGCTTATCAACACTTCACTAATCTATTCTAGCTAACAGAGCCAAGTATCACTTCACTACTCTAGCTAGTTTCCACTAACAGTGCTAATCATCACACTATAGTTTAACAAGGCCACAGTCTATAGTAATTATAACGAATATATTATAATAAGTTATACCTTAAATGGCACTACTGCAGTCCTATAAATCATATCTACATCTGCCATATAGGCACGTGTAAAATTAAGTCACTAATTAACACACGGTAGATATTATTTCCACTGGCACTGCAGTGCCCTGCACTCTGTCTAGAGCATTATTCAAGTCCACCCTAGTTGATCTCAACTCGAGTTTATATGGCAAACTACCAAAGTTGTCCACGTGACGTTATCCTTTACTCCCCCACACAGGTGGCACAGTGGCAAATCATCCCCTGTCAAGAACTATTTTCCTGGCTTAAATCCTGTCAAAGTTGTCAGTAATTGCCTAGATTCTCAAAACAAGCCAGCTAGTTTCTGTAAACTCCCAACAAAGAGTTTCGATACCAAGCTGCCAATCATCTTGATGTTCCGGAAACCAAGAATTGACAGATGCACTGATTTCCGTACTAGGTACTTCCGTTTTACATCTGCCCCTGTGATCTCACGGCTTCCATCTGCATTCAAATGTTGACAAACTTGTCAATCTTCTGTTCCGTGGTGACAATCCCAGCAGCCATTTTCGTCTGATGTCCGGCCGTATAGATGACAAACGGAACCATTCCATATCCTTCTCCCTCACCACCAAATGTGTTTATGGGCTGACACGATGTAACCTGTACAACTGTGTTTACTCTGTTAGTACAAATAGATGTCGCTGGTCGATCGTCCGCTTAATCCGAAAATCCTCTGTAATAATCAACCGGATAAACACACGGTTTCATTTTGTGACAATGCCTCATACAACAAACTCGCTGTCTCTCACCGACTGTTCCCTATCACCCGCTTACCTGAACAGCTTAACAGATTCAGTGCCAAACAAAAGTATGTTTATTTGTACCGACTACAAAAGGATGGCGGAAAATGGGAAGTAGGGTGAGTCACAATTATGACCTAAAAGTTGTTAATATGGACTCAGGCATCTGATATTATATATAAAAGTAAAGGAGGTTGCTTAAGGAAAACTGTACTGATATTTTGTAATTTGAGACAACAGTTTGCAATGACAACATTTCGGTGAAATATTAGCCCATGGCAGATATTGGAAGTAATTTAAGTCGATTAATCATCCCACGACACTGAATCAGTTATTCATATATTATTATCAGGAAAAGAACACATATGATTGGAGGCCGGAGATCGGATAAGGCAGAGAACCATGGAAGCTAACGGGCACAACCACCCCACAAGATGATAATTTGAGGCTATGTGAATGCCTCCTCCGTTCACTACAGCCCGGAGTCAAGCGTTTCGTTGGCCACTCTCCAAGCTGGTGCCTTTGAAGTTGGACGTGCGGGAAGCCCGGCTGTCCAAATGTCTTGTCGTTAGCTGTAGACGTGACGAACCTTGTATGCCTGGCCTTCATGTTGTCTTCTTTTGATGATCGTGTTAACCGAGAACTATGCGCGACGTGGCTCGTTCAGCCAGACAACCAGACAGCTAATTTTATTTGTCAGTTTACTGCCACGTTGGTCTTTGTAACAGAAATGATTTGTTGTTATTTACATTAAAGCTTCTTAGTCTTCTTTTATTCTTCTTCTCCTTATTTCCCTCCTTCATCCCTTCTTCCTCCTCTTCTCCTTTTCATTCCCCCACCTTCCTTATGCTACTTTTCTTCCCTCTTCTTCTTCTTCTTCTTGCCCCCTTCCCCTTCCTCCATCTCTATTATTGCTCCTCCTTTTTATCTTATTACCCTCCTCCTCCTTCTTCTGCTACTTCAATCTCTTCTTTCTTCTTTCGGTGTTGCTTCTGCTGCTGTTTCGACTACTGCCATTGTCATGACTACCACTATTAGTATACTACTACAAATGCTGCTACAACAGCTGCAACAAAAGCTACTACTACTACTACTACTACTACTACTACTACTACTACTACTACTACTACTACTACTACTACTACTACTACCGCTGTCACTACTACTACTACTATTACTACTACTACTACTACTACTACTACTACTACTACTACCGCTGTCACTACTACTACTACTACTACTACTACTACTACTACTACTACTACTACTACTACTACTACTACTTCTATTACTATAACTACTGCTGCTGCTGCTGCTAATAATAATAATAATAATAATAACAGCAACAACAACTACATTGATAATAGTAATGTCTTCCCGCCTATGCCCAGGCTATTAATCATCTATACGGATGACCATGTTAAGAGGTAAAATAAGTATCTGGGGGTTCATATCGTAAGTGTCACAATGCCACAACATCTAGTCTACGAATGGAGGTGGAGGCGGTCACTGCTGCTGTCCTCTGCTTGGAGGACAAACCACACACACACACCCACACACACACACACACACACACACACACACCATGGTTGTAATCGACGCACAGAGCGTACCGAGAAAGGTTTGTGGAGAAATCTTGCCGACACGCAGTATTGGGACTCTTCGCTGACTGTTGAAGATACTGACGGCCCATATGTGGGAATGCCCCAAGTGCTGTAATGTCGGTTTTATCTTAACTTAACTAAACTCCGTCGCTTGTCCTTCTTCTCACGATTAGTTAAGATTTATGTTTAATAGAATATTGTCATGGAAAATAAACACACACACACACACACACACACACACACACACACACACACACACACACACACACACACACACACACACACACACACAACACACACACACACACACACACACACACACACACACACACACACACACACACACACACACACACACACACACACACACACACACACACACACACACACACACACACACACACACACACACACACACACACACACACACACACACACACACACACACACACACACACACACACAACACACACACACACACACACACACACACACACACACACACACACACACACACACACACACACACACACACACACACACACACACACACACACACACACCACACACACACACACACACACACACACACACACACACACACACACACACACACACACACACACACACACACAATATATATATATATATATATATATATATATATATATATATATATAAACATGTTGAAATTAAGTAATTGCCAGATCACTAGCATTACCTGCACATGTCTGGTTTATGTGCCAATATCTATTTATTATGCAGCATGATCCCTATCTCGACTTGCGTAATTTTCTCCAGAGGGAAGGTAACATCAATACACCTGGGACAAGACAAGCTGCAGAAACCGCGGGATCGGCAAAGCAAAGCTCAGACTGTCCACTTGTCGTAACTTCGATTTTAGACCAGCAGCGACCAAGGTTTAGGTCCTGGTCTGCTCTGCCATGACATTTAGTCTTTAGGTTGCATTTCCTGGCACCAGAAAGAGGCTTGTACCATCCAAATTGCGCTTTCCCGCCCGAAGCTATTTGCACAAATGTGGGGTATCTGGTTTGGTGAGCGCAATCCACGATTCGGCGCTAACAGAAAGCCATTAGTACCGTCTACTGTTACACAGTAGCTGAGTCATGTCAGAGACGTGACCTCAGTTTATTTATCATGTCTGTTTTAAACGTCTTTAAAAGCTTTATGTTTATAATTTATGTTTACAATATCTACAATCCCTTGGGTTCATAGGTATTGTCAGCACGTCTCGTCTGCTAGTTTAGTCGTCATACTAAATTACTAAATAACCGTTATATAGCTAATGGTAGAGTCCGGCGTGGCAGATAGGGTTAGCGTGCTTATACATTCTTTTCCGTCAGCCGCGTAGTGGGTCGTTCCACCCGCCGTTAAATTGGGCTTAAAAGTTGACTTCCTGTCCATAAAAAAATTGACAAACTAGGACTTAGTTGCATATCCTTTACAGTACCTCGCAGTCAACCCCAGCATTTTTTTGGCTGTTTATTATTTCATGGAAAGTTTACGTATATCACTTTTTATATTGATCATATTGCAGCAGTTATTGATGTGAATTAAACAATGGTTGTACTGATCAAATTGCAACAATCATTGCATTTGTGAGATGTCAGCAATGATTTTTATGGATGAGAAAAAATTTAAAAATTTTGTTGCGTATCCCTTACGAGACGTTGCAGTCAACACCAGCATTTTCAGCTGCTGTTGATGTACTAGGCAAGTGTTACGTTCAGTAGTTTGCCATTGCTTTCTGAACGACCAGCCCCTATACCTTTTTCGAAAAAACCAGCACCGCTGTGTTTCGAACCCGGGTATACGGACTCACAATGGATGAGATGTATACATTAATAATATTGACATACATCAACAATCATTGCTTGATCAAACTGCAGCAAACATGATTCACATTACAGAAATAATTATACTGATTAGATATCAACAATCTTGCATTGATCAAATATCAACATTAATTCTATTAATCAAATATCAAAACTAACTGTATTTGTCACACTGCAGCAACCGTTGTAACGATTGAAATTCAGCAAACGCAGTATTGGTCTTAAATGCATTAACTACTGTACAGATCGTAGTAAAGAAATTATTTTATTAATCATATTTCAACAGTAATAGTATTCATAATAATGCGTCAGTCATAGTATCGGACAGTGTGGTGGTAAAAGCCCCGACTGGGAGCAAGCGCGATAGGAGGCTTCTGATCTTCAGAAGAGGTCCCCCCTCGCTGAATGTTTTGGGCCCTTTATCTTCCTGACACTCTGAGGGGGCGGGCCCTTCTGGGTCATGACTCCCAGACGTCTTTCTCCTGTAGTGCGTATGTATCGAGACTTTCCTTAGTCGCCTATGTGTGATTGCCCACTCTCGGGGCACTGGCTCTTAAACTTCTGGTGCGCTGTTTGCGGGGTAGTGGGTTTAATCCTTACACGGGTCATTTGTACAAAAATATTGACTTCCTCTCCTTGACTTGGGGGAGGAAATTACACGTACATGAGAAGTCGGAGTGGGTTCGCCTGATGGTGATGGACACTGGTAAAAGGGAAAGCTAGTCCACACGCAAAAATCAGTGCAGTGCACCGCCCTAGTAGTGGCAACTGCTAAAAGTAGTTGCACGTGTATGGACTACACAAGAGGTCAAAGCGAGCAAACGAAAAAAAAAAAGCATGGATGAATGTTACACCCTACATAAGTTCATGAGAAGACAAAACTTCGCTCATAATAAAAGAATGAACGAACAAAGAAACTTTATGTTTAAAAGGTTAGGAATTTGACAGCCAGGTCCGTCTGACATTCAGCCTATGTTATTTATGTCTTTCATACATTATGTAAGGGATGTCAAATCAATCACTCAGAGGGCCAAAACTCAAATCACACGCAAGGTTGCGGTCGGAACAGGATAAACATGCAATAAGCCGAAAATTACACATTTTTTAAACATTAATATAAATTAAAACAGACACAAGTTTCGATAATAATAAAAAAATCATTGGTATACACGTTTTCACTCTTATGTCAATTTGTCAGACCACGATATCTGGCATCTTTTCTTTGATACAAATTCGTTTATGTTGGGAGTAATGGTTTGTGTCATGAGATTCTCATGATGGACTGCAAGTGTTCATCAGTGAGACGACTCCTGTGTGAGGGTTTGTTAATCTTCATCACAGAAAACAGCTGCTCACACAGATATGTGCTACCAAACGTGCTCAAGGTTCGAGCCGCATGTAGACGAAGCCGGGACATCGCTTCAGGAATGAAACCAGTGAACTGTGCAGACCCCGCAGTATCCTACTTTGCATTTAGTGTCCCAATACACTGCAGCTCTATTAATTCCATCTGCAAATTTACAGATGCACTTTCCACATCAATGGCAAATGGATTATGAAACAGCTCGAAATTACTTTTTTGTGCTTCAAAGTCACTAAACCGCCGTGCGAACTCGGCGCGAAGTAAGATAAGTCTCTCTCGGGCCGAATATATTTGTACGTCGGTTGAGACCTCTCGGGCCTAATATGATTGTACGCCGGGCCTTATGTCGCCCGCGGGCCTTGAGTTTGTCACATGTGCATTATGTCATCCATGCATAACTTATGAGGCTAACAGACAACAACAACAACAACAACAACAACAACAACAACAACATCAAAATATGCATTATAAAGGCATGCTGCAAGATAACTCTCGAATGCATGGCAACCCTACACACAAGCCGTGGATTGACGAGTGGTTGGTTGTCACATTATCTTGGCCCAGTACCATCAAGTGGTGTTTATTGAAGTGGCATACAGTCACCATCCACATTGTACAACTCCTCGAAAACACACTCGTGTTCACTCAAGACTTGTTGGTTCCCTGTGTCAATCACGCTCCTCCACTAGAACCGACTTACATGGAGCAGTCGTGATGTCTTGTTACATGGATTGTAATTGTAACACGGCCTAGGAGCAGGGGCCGCGGTAGCGTAGGACGGACGGACGGACGGACGGTCAGGCGGACAGATGGACAGACGAACCGACAAACAGATAGATAGACAGACCAATGGATGGATGGATGGATGAATGGATGAATGGATTGATGTACGTGCGTTCGTGTGTCTGTCTGTCCGTCCTTCTGCCACTCTGTCCACAGACAGACACATCCATCCATCCATCCATCCATTCATCCATCCATTCATCCATCCATCCATCCATCCATCCATCCATCCATCCATCCATGTTTAACCACACTGTATGTTATATGTACACATTCCAACATACCTTCCTTCCCGCTAACGCATAACATAACTATACTGTATGTTATATGCTGTACATCTCGCATAGTTCCTTCTCGTTAACGCATAACATAACTACACTATATGTTATATGCTGTACATCTCGCATAGTTCCTTCTCGTTAACGTGTAACACATCTACACTATATGTTATATGCTGTACATCTCGCATAGTTCCTTCCCGTTTAACGCGTAACATAACAACACTGCATGTCATACGCTTTACATCCCGCATACATTATATCCCGTTAACGTCTAACAACTACAATGGGACGCATCTAACTTTGGGAGACACTTTCCTTCTGCGATCAGATTACATTCCAGGATGTGCATGTGCGAAAGATAACCCTGGAATGATAACTTCTACTTCTTCTTCTTTCGTTCGCCTGAAATATTTATATAACTGCAATGTTGTCTCTTGTATGAATCTAACAGTCTTTTTTAGTTAATTCAGCGGTCCATAGAGTTTATCTTCCACTGTTGTCTCTCTAGGCCAGAAGGTTCGCCTGGATAACTGATAACAGAATACACAACTCCCAGCAGACGCATGTCGATGTTTACGTCTGCTATCTCGTAATTCTCTCCCTTTATGGAAACTGAAAGCCACAGGACAATAGTATCAGCCATGCCAGCATCCCGGACACAGAGAGCCCGAATGTAGCAGTCTGTGATGCTGATGTTGCTGATACAATCGTGCGAGCACAATGTGAAAGCTATAAATATACCAGGTGTTTGTAAAGTCTCACTACACTATGTATGTAGAACAAATTTGAAAAATAAAGCACATGATGTCATCAAAGAATGTGCTCCACTGTCTATCGTGAAGCAATATGCAGCGAATGACTGTCGTCTACTGGAGTAATTCTTTGCAATCCAAACCAAATGGTGTTATCCATGGAAAAAACACTTTTTTTTTTTTTTGGGTTGAACAAGTGTTTCGGAATGGTGGTCGAGGAATAACAACAAACACGTAGCAGAAAGTATTTGACAATATGGCGAGAGTCATGTATTGTAGTCATGTATTGTAGTCATGTATTGTAGTCATGTATTGTAGTCCTGTATTGAAGCCCGTGGTGTACATTTCCAACACTTATTATAATGAATACTTCATTGCTACTTTCCAGGTTCCCCAAAAACATCGTTAGGCCATAACAGTGATTATTGTAACTCATTTAATTAATTGTTTAGCACATTTGTTTTATGATGTCATGTGCTTCAGTTTTTTTCCCTTCAAATTTGTTCTACATACAAAGTGTAGTGAGACTTTACAAACAACCAGTATAACCGTATTTGAATTAAGAATACATTTATTAAGAGTGTAAGTGTGAAACCGAAGAATGCGGGAAACATTTTACGTGTAAAACAGTCTTCCCGATGTAGTCAAAATCAGCATGTAGCTGGACGTTTGCAGCACGTCGCTCTCCGCACAGGCCTACCTAGAAGATTCTCGATGTATGGCGAGTCCCTATGTCTCATGCATTTTCATGTTCATTGTGTCTTCTGTGCCCTGTGTCCATCTGGTTGACCCCTGACATGCAATTTTAAACAACAGGCAATGGTTCTCCTGTACGTTGCAAAGAATTGGACCTGGTCAGTATGAAGGTTTGTGTCAGCCGCTGATTTAATAAAATACCCTTCTGTCACAAAATGAAACCGTGTGTTTATCCGGTTGATTATTACAGAGGATTTTCGGATTAAGCGGACGATCGACCAGCGACATCTATTTGTACTAACAGAGTAAACACAGCTGTACAGGTTAC
The DNA here is from genome assembly GCA_014155875.1 of Cepaea nemoralis. NCBI lineage: Eukaryota > Metazoa > Mollusca > Gastropoda > Stylommatophora > Helicidae > Cepaea > Cepaea nemoralis. Next base: position 8,689 of record JACEFZ010006407.1, on the reverse strand, counting down.
ATCGTGTCAGCCCATATACACATTTGGTGGTGAGTGAGAATGAGTGGATACACCGAGTTGGCAGTTCATTAACAGTTGGAATCACATATATTGTCACCACGGAACAGAAGAGTGACAAGTTTGTGTCGTAAGTCTTTCTTACTTACTTTAGTGTCGTCCTTGGAGTGATGGGAAGCCACACCACATTTTTATTACCCCAATATTGTTGTCTTAGAGAAACCACCAGACTCCGTCCACAAAACTCCGTCGGTCTGCAAACCCCTTTTTCTTACTCTCACTCACCCTTAGATCATGCCCCCTCTCACTCCTCCCCAACATAACATACTCCACAACTCTAGCTTTAACAAATAAATACAAAATAATTTATTAAGCAAAGAGTATAAGTGTGAGAAGTGTGTGTTAGTAATGTGTAGAATGTGTGTCGAATATTCTAGTGGGTGCAGACTTAGACCAGGTAGCTGAAGAGCCCAGCCCGATCATCCCAGAAAGGATCACACCACATCTTCATTCAGTCCACGAAGACCTCACCCAGGTATGTGTCCATCCTGCTAGATGTAGATTTCCACCGGTGGCTGTTTGATCACTCAAAAGAACTAGTCACAGTCCGACCCTAAATCCTGTCTGGATCACACAGTTAATATATGTCTAATTTGTTCCTATACTTATAACACCCTTGTCTAGTGAGGACACGAACATACTGTTCTTTGAAATAAATGTACTTCCTGTCTCAAGTGTCTACTGATCACAAGACCATGTTATACTAACTTCCTAATAAGTTTATACTGATTTATTCCCATGTGATGGGGAATAACTGTATCTCTTTGTTTGTCACCTGTCGTGTAAACATACTGCCACTGGGCTGTTCCCAGGTGGTGTAAAAGAAATTCACTTTTTACTATTCTGTTCCCAAGTGATGTTGAAACATTAATTTGACGATTGGTCTTCCTCCAAAATGGTGCGGAGGAAAACAATTTCTGGTCTTCTGTTAATGTGTGACGTTTGATAATCCCTCTTATGCTTGTTCCCGTAAACCCTTTCTATCATGGGCTAAGTGCAAAAGATGTTGACCAACTGCCTGCACCAAGTTCTCCATTCTCAGTGACTTGAGTGACCTAAAGGAACCTGTCAACGATGAGAACAACACATTGGGTGATAGCAACTGTCCCCAACCTCCATTGGATGGGGGGGGGGGTGTCCGCCTCACTCAGATACATGACAGTGAACATTCTCTGTCATGGGCATAGGAGTTCTTCACTCCGGTCTGCAGTGGGTTAAGATCAGGACAGAGCAAAATGTAAAGTGTAGACCCCTAGCAGACATCACTAGAAGATCCCATCATTGTACATTCTCCCCATCCCCAATTTCCCCAATATCACCCCACTACACAATTCTCACTAGCAGAGCTAATTCTATTCATTACTCTAGCAAGTTTTACCGAGGCTACTGCTTATATTAACTAGGCTTAAATATACTCTCTACAATACCTTAAGCACAACACAACAGTGTCTTCGAAATCATATCCACATTTTGCCATAACAGGCACGTGTACAATTAAATCTAATTAATTTCCGCACACGTTAGATATTTTTTTTTAAATCCACTGCAGTGACAAACACGTCCGTGCAAGTCAATCCTCAGAGTTACACTACTTGTAAACAAAGCATGTTTTTACCCAACAGCCTTGAGTGGCCACGTGACGTTCTTTTGATGTTAACAAGGGTGGTTCAAGGGCAGATATCCATTTCTGAATAAATTCTTTCCCTTGGGTTTCATCAATGTCACAATAGTAGATTATCTCCCCCTTTTGGACAATCCATGCACAAGTCTCTTCCCCCTTTTTCTCAACATATGCCTACAATTTTCCCGTCTTGTGGGGATTGTCAAAGAAGATTTCCTTGTTTGATGTTGGCGACTTAGCGGTGTCCTTGATCTAACTGGTAAACAACTGCAGATGTACATTCCGACTTTGTTTTTCTGTCCCGGTTAAAAAACAAATGTAGCTTTGCACACAGGCCATGAATATGACCGTCTGTATTGTCATTATCTGGTGGATACACAGTGAAATCATGACAGTTTGTCAACATTTGAATGCAGATGGAAGCCGTGAGATCACAGGGGCAGATGTAAAACGGAAGTACCTAGTACGGAAAACAGTGCATCTGTCAATTCTTGGTTTCCGGAACATCAAGATGATTGGCAGCTTGGTATCGAAACTCTTTGTTGGGAGTTTACAGAAACTAGCTGGCTTGTTTTGAGAATCTAGGCAATTACTGACAACTTTGACAGGATTTAAGCCAGGAAAATAGTTCTTGACAGGGGATGATTTGCCACTGTGCCACCTGTGTGGGGGAGTAAAGGATAACGTCACGTGGACAACTTTGGTAGTTTGCCATATAAACTCGAGTTGAGATCAACTAGGGTGGACTTGAATAATGCTCTAGACAGAGTGCAGGGCACTGCAGTGCCAGTGGAAATAATATCTACCGTGTGTTAATTAGTGACTTAATTTTACACGTGCCTATATGGCAGATGTAGATATGATTTATAGGACTGCAGTAGTGCCATTTAAGGTATAACTTATTATAATATATTCGTTATAATTACTATAGACTGTAGCCTTGTTAAACTATAGTGTGATGATTAGCACTGTTAGTGGAAACTAGCTAGAGTAGTGAAGTGATACTTGGCTCTGTTAGCTAGAATAGATTAGGGAAGTGTTGATAGCTTTACTAGTTGAGAATTGAGTAATGAAGGATAATTGGGATCTTCCCGTAGGTGTCCCTGGTGGGCGGGGCTCCGCATTCTGTTTGGTGATTTTTTCTTTGTCATAGCCTGATTCGACTCTAGGTGGGTAGCTAATCTGCTCTATGACTAAGTCTAGTTAGCTAAAGATCATTAAGCAAGGTGATAGGCTTACACTCAGCCGAAGGGATCAGTGACTAGTACTATCACCAGATGTGTTGTTTCTATCCTAGGTTCCCTACCAGATCCAAGGAAACTCTACAAGTTTTGGGAAAGAATTAAAAAAACCCATTCTGAAGAACACCAGTTCAAGAGTCAATAAAGTTGCATACAGAAACGTAACTTAAGCTAGGAGGAAGTTGATTCACCAAGATAGTGATGATTACTGATGCACCACCAGCATCAGACAGTAGTAAACTAAATGAGAACAGTCTAATAGTTACCTAGTGTATATATAATCTCGTGTAATAGAACACATGACATTATATGTGAGGCTGGACAGACACGAGTGAGGATCAATCCAATACAGTAACAATTAACATTAGTAAGTAGCCCTTATGAACTGAGTGGTTCGATGTGCAACAAGGATGATCTGTCGACTAACTAGCTAACTAACTAACTGCGTACACACTGCGAAAAGACTTGTGCAGTTTGTTTAGGAACATTAGGAACGGGACATTGTGTAGAGTGCAACCGGTCCCTGATTAACTCGAATACCACCGGTGTCTATTTCCGAATGTTCATGAAATTGGATTACCAGAGGTCTACAGAGGCAAAGCATTATCCGCAAGATGGTTCCGGCAACGGGTGAGGACGTACTTGTTTGAAGTAACGTGCTGTGGTCTATCTTTGCTGTGATCAGCTGACTGAGTTGATGTCTGAGAGACAGAGTCTACACACTTTATAGAACACGTCACACATTTTCTTCGCATACACGTCTCATACACGTTACACTTTTATTTTAATAAATTAATCTTTATTAATTTCTAGAAGCAAGAGTTGTTGAGTATCTTGCGTTGGGGAAGTATGAGAAGGGGCATAGTACGACAGTGTGAGAGTGATAGGAAAAGGTGTCCATAGGCTGATGGAGTGTGTTGGACGGAAGCTGGTGGATTCTCCAGAATATTGAGGGGGAAAAAATAATATTATAATGTGGGTGTCGGATCTCCTCACTCCAGGGACGACACTTTAAAGGAGGACACGACATTATATTGGGGGCTCGTCCGGGATATTTGGACAGTGGGATCTCTCGTAAACGGGATCTTTGGACAGCGGGATCTATCGTAAACGTGATCTTTGGACAGCGAGATCTCTCGTAAACGGGATCCCTTGGACAGCGGGATCTTCCGTAACGGAATCCTTGGACAGCGAGATCTCCTGCAAGCAGGAACCTTTGACAGTGGGATCTTCTGACAACGGGGCCTTTTGACACGGGATCCTTAGTTATAAGAGGGAGATATCAGTTTGGAGAATCCAGCTAGAGTGAATGTGGATAGGGGGTTAGGACTAATATCTTACCTGTTCACACTTCCACACGTCTGCATAGGTCTGTGGTCCTGATTCTACTCTTGTCACTGAGTGAATGTACTGTGTTGTGGTAATATCTAGATTTATAGTACTTGTTCATATATCGGTATAGTAATTTGCAGTTATATTGTACTAGACCTGCTAGCTTACCTCTCTGTATAATGGCCACCCCTAAACTTAGCACGTTAGAATTAAAGGCAAGGGGGAAGAAATGGGATTGGCGGGGTCTTCTCTAACGGATTACATACAGGAAGTGGAGAGAGAGTATCGTCAAGCGGAACGGGATGAGCGAAAGTGCCGAGTTGGAATTGAGAAGGGACAGCTGAGCAAGCAGCTAGGAAATTTGAAGCTGAGCAAGCAGCTAGGAAATTAGAAGCTGAACAGGAAGCACAGAAAAGGGAGCACGAGTACCGGATGAGGGAACTCGAGTTGAAGAGTCAATCTAACTGAGAAACTGAGGGAGCAGTTGGAGGTTCTCCATCCCAGGATCAACACCAGTAGGTGGACATGGGTACCATGCTATGAAGTTTCCTTTAGCGGTCTACGAGAAGGACAAAGAGAAGATTGACCAATACCTTCAACGCTTCGAGGCTATGTCAGTTTGCTATGGGTCTGGAGCGTAACAAATGGAATCTTAAGCTATCCCAGGGATTACGCGGGACGGGATACGAGGTTTATACTCGCCTGCCACCAGGACATGAGAACAATTATGATGAGTTAAAGACGGCTCTGCCTGAAACGATTCGAGGTTACGTTCATCATACCTACCGGAAAAAATTTCGAGCAGCGAAACGAGAACCGGGAGAGTTGTTTGCCGCCTACTAGTTTGCGTCTTAAATCTTATCTCCATAAGTGGATGGATTTGGCTGGGTTCGCACATGACTATTGAGAGTCTGGAAGAGCTCAGGTTGTCGACCCAGCTGAAGAAGCAAATGTCTAAAACCTCTCATGACGTTCCTGGGAGAAAAAGGAGCGGAACGTATTGACCTCAGTGACTAAATTAGCAGAACGGTTCGTCGAGGTACATGGGGAGCAGGGGAAAACCTTTCAACCAACACCAAAAGTCAAGAGAAACATGACAAGAAGAAAGCCAAAAACTCAGGAACCAAAAAGTGGGAACCTTATGTGCAAAAATCAGAGGATAATTCAGAGAAGAAGAAGGAGGGAAGCAAGAGCACTTCAAGCTCTACACCTAAACGACCGTGGTCGGAGAAGTGGTGTTCAATTGTAAGTCACCCTCTCACAATACGAGGGACTGCAATATCGAAGGCTAAGAACCCTCACTTTGCAGCATGTCAAGTGACTTCCAAGGAGGTTGTCACGGAAAATGCCAAGGTCAACAAGGAAGCTCGCCACCAGGAGAGCTCATTCAAGTCCGACAATAGAAAATCTAGGACAGGGAAATGGTGCAACCAATGTCAGTCAAACACGCACAATGCTATTGACTGCAGGGGAAAGTCAGGAGACACTCAATTCGTCGTGTGCTCAGGAAAACCTAAGGTGGAGCCCACCGAACAGGTCGAGGCCGAGGAAGAGACTCCAGACCAGGAAAAACCACCTGTAGTGGAATTGGTAGAGGTTAACGGTCGTCAAGTGGAGTGTTTTATACGACACAGGACTGGACGGGGAGGCCGTGATTTCTGCGGATCTGGTACATCCAGAACAATTCACAGGTGAAACATTGGATATACAGCCTGCACAGAAGAGTGCTGTAACCATGAAGTTGCCCATTGCTAATGTGGAGATTCGGTCAAGGTACGTCACTGGCACCATCAAGCCGCTGTATTGACCGATCCCATTTTTCTCCAGTCATCCTAGGTTGCCGGTATGTCTTTCTGGGAATGCCCAGGGAGCCAATCCATATGGGAGCAATGCAGACTCGCTCTCTGACGGAAAACGGAAGAGGCAGACGCAATTGTGACTAACCTAATGCCGGGGGAGCTACGAACTGCCCAGAGTGAGGATGAACTTTACGTTCCTTGCTACAAAAAGCTGCAGAAAAGTGCTGATCCACCAGGACGGGGGCAGTACTACATGAAGAATAGGATACTCTACAGGCGAGCAGGAAGGGGAGACAACCTATACGGTCAGTTGGTCGTCCACGGAAAGCTCATCGGTCCAGATTCTTCATATGGGGCATACCATCTCCTTTAGTGGACACATGGGTATTGCCGCCACCATGCAGCGGATTTCCTGCCATACTATTGGCCGGGAATGACAGATGATGGGCGTCGGTATGTGAAGTCATGCCCTGAGTGCCAGAGGGTGGCACCGAAACACTGGACAGCACCGGTGATGTTGGTGAGATCGCCCCATCATGAACTCTCCCCTTTCGAGAGGGTAGCCATCGATATCGTGGGTCCACTTCCAGGACTAGGAAGAGGAACATGTATATACCTCACAATGGTGGATTGCTGTACAATGTGGGGTGAGGCTATACCGTTGACCACGATTGACTCGAAAAGAGTGGCGGACGCACTGATGGATGCCTTTACCAGATTAGGCTTTCCGGATCAAATTCTGACGGCAATGGATCTCAGGTTTTGTGGAAAACTCATGTAGGAGGTATTTAGGGTGTTTCACTCTAACCACATACACACCAGCCCTTACCACCCTCAAGCCAATTGGACAAGTAGAGCGTTTCAACGGCACGTTGATGACAATTGCTCAGGAAACTAGCGCAGGAAAAACCTGATAGGTGGGATGAATATATTCCCAGCAGCACTCTTGGCCTATCGGGAAGTTCCTCATGCTCAACAGGACTACCACTCCGCTACGTTGCATGTTTGGTAGTCCAATCAAAGGACCGTTGGAAGCCATGTTGAGGAGTTGGACTGAAGAGGGGACGCCCAGAAGAAGTGATCTCATCCTATCAATACGTGGAGGAACTGAAAGAAAAACTCCACAAGGGATGGACTCTGGCAAATTCAAAAACTTGAAAGGCCAGGAAAAGACAATGCGGCTTACTACAACCGTAGGTCTAAAGAAAGATCTCTAGAGGTAGGAGATAAGTCTTGTTGTTACTCCCACGGGAACAACAAACTGGAGATAGGTTGGCAAGGACCATTTCCCGTGGAAAGGGTAATATCCAGAACCAACTATCAAATCCGGATCCGGGGAAAGTCGAAGATTTTCCATATCAATCTCTTGCGGAAATACGAAGAGAGACCCGGAGACAAGGCAGCTCACCTCATGGCAATGGCAGTTGCAGTGGAGACAGAAGTGGGAACCAGCGAGGGCAGGGAATATCCCCTAGTACAACCAGGAAACTTATAGGGATGTGCAAGTGACACCCTGATCTGACCTCCCAGGAGAGGGAAAGGATAACCAGGTTCTCAAGTGCTCATAAGGAGATACTGACTGCTAAACCAGGACGAACGAGGCTTGGTTGAGTCGAGATGACTTTGACCACACAGGAGCCTGTTCGCCAAAAGGTTTACCCAGTGCCCATTCTCTAAAGAAAAGGCCCTGGAGGAGGAAATAAAAAAAACTGCTGGAGGATGACGTGATTGCACCATCCACCTCCCCATACAATGCGGGGGTAGTTTTGTTACGCAAACAAGTGGAGAACACAGGTTGTGTATAGATTACCGACTTCTGAACAGTCATACACAGTTTCAGGTGGAACCTTTGCCGAATCCAACTCAGTTATTCGCTAGGCTCCATAAGGCTCGGTACTTTTCAAAGGTGGATCTGAGTCGGGGGTACTATCAGATACCAGTCAAAACCGGAGATTCCGACCACTGTTAGCTTTCAGTACCCCAGTGGGCACTACGAATTCAAGGTCATGCCCTTTGGACTCAGCAATGCACCCAGTGTGTTTACACGCATGATGAGGACTTTACTAGATCCGTTACAGGATCCGCCCTCATCTCATTCATGGATGATATTCTGATTTCCAGTGACAGCTTGGATGACCACTTACAATCCTTGGGGGATGAGTGTTTAATAGACTCAAGGAAGGCAGGGCTTACTGCTCGTCCCAAACCCAAAGGGATGATTGGTTACCAAACTCTGGAATTTCTAGGTCACACCATCACTCCAGGGACACATTGTTCCAGAAGAGAAGAACCTGGAGAAAATCAGAAATGCACCAAGGCCAAAACGAAGAAGGTATGTGCGATCTTTTCTCTCGTTGTGTGGTTCTACACAAATTTATCCCAATTTCACTGAACTGGGGAGCTCCGTTGACGGAAACCTTGAAAAAGGGATTACCGGATCAATCATTGGGGCACCAGAATGTGAAACCCTATAGTCGTTAAAAGGAGGCTTTGGGCAGCAAACCTGTATTACAGATCCCCGACCTTTCCCAAACATTTGTGTTGAGAACGATGCGAGTGCGATTGGAATTGGAGCCGCTTTTGTACAGGAAGGAAAGACGATCTCGGTTTTGAAACCGGGAGCATAGTAAAAACCCCCC
>JACEFZ010006406.1:215000-250408 GCA_014155875.1 Cepaea nemoralis | reverse complement strand
TTACTGTAAAGTGTGTGTAGCCTTTTCTTTTGTAAAATTCAAATGCTGGACGATTAGTAATGAAATCATGAAGAAATGGTTATAGTGGCGATGTGTATTTTAGAGTTTTGTTAGAATTTTGTGGGGAAAACATTCTTATAGAATGAGAGATAGCATGGGAAAACTTTTAAAAATGGAAAGACCATTAAACAAAACAGACTAAAAAATTATATTAAAAAGTACCAAAATCAACAAGAAAGATAAAAATTTAAAGTGAAACACCAATCGTGGAGCCTGTGTGATTGCTGCGCCCCCTTCTTTTATCAACCCGCCCAAAAAGACGCACTCCAATAAAAAAAGTAAAAAAAAAAATTTGTCACGCTCCTCCCCAAAAAAAAAAAACTTTCCCCAAGCCATTTGGGGTTTGGGTTGCTCCCTTAAAAGGGATGCAAAATGAAATGGGGAAAAAAGTAGGGGTTTGAAAATAAATTTTCCGTCTTCCGGTTTGGATAACCCGAGGTTCCCTTTTTTTCCCAACCTCCAAGTATCGGACCGGCCGTAAACCTACCCTAAAAAGACTCGGCCAAGGAAAAAGAAACCGCTTTTTTTGCTTCTTAAAAAAAATTACGAACAAAGTACTTGCCAAAAAACGGGAACATCGGGTCTACTGAAAAACCAAAAATAAAATTTCCCCTTAAAAAAACTAGTCCTACAATCGGGGTTAAAATAATTGCTCGAAAAAATTAAAAAATCTCGTCCCAAAAATTCCTTTGGATCCTCCCCTTAAAACTGCCCCTACTCCTTTTGTTGTCAGGTTCGTGTTTCGCCATTTTCCAAATGGGTTCCCCCCTTTGTTGACCCCTTATACCCCTAAAAGGGCCTCCCCACCTAGTCGTAGCTTTTTTTGTTCAAAAAATGAAATAAAAGTTTCTTTGGGGGTTCTTTTCCCCTTTTCCGGTTTTCCGGCCTATTTATCTGCCCACCAATTGGTCTTTTTTAAAGCCTTTGGTTTCTCCTGGTTCTGTTTACTCCTCCCTTTTTGTCCCGGTTTTTGCTTTTTGGCTTCCTGGTCCGTGTACTCCTCCTTGCCCCTCCCTCTCTTTTGGTAAATTTTTTATTTTCCCACTGACCCCTTTCCTTTGGTTTTTTGGGGTCCCTTTTTTCCCCTTTCCCCGGGGTTTTGGGTTTCTTTGGGGCGTGTCCGTTCCCATATATCTAGTCTAATCCGTTGTATTTCCTTGCTCATTTGACAGCTCCTATGCTAAGTTCGGCTTCATGTTTCCTGAATTTCTTATTCTACTAACAACGAGAGGTAAGCTGTCGGTCAGCGGGCTGCACTAGAGTCATCGCCCGGCCACTCACTACTAATTTTGAACTACTGGACGGTGAACTCTTTCTCGAACCAAAAATATCCCAGTTAATGCTTTCCAGTAAACTCGGGCGCCTAGAGACAATGAAAGCATACTGTCTCATACCCACCTACCAAAAGTTGATGGGTCCCACCATCAATATAGTGTCATTCCTCCTTGAGATCGAAGCCCTGGCTCCACATCTGACATTCCTCATAAACAATATTGGATGCCTAAGGGGAAAACTCTTTTTGGAACTTCCACCCCAAATAATAATAATAATAACAAATACTGGTTGCCTCCCCTGCTCTCCCAGTGCATAAGGCAGTTAAATCTTGTTCGTCTTCTGGCGTGCCTCGTAACAACATAGTAATCAAATAATATCATCAATAAAACAGTCCAATCCCTTTCACGCAGGGGATTTCCCCAGACAACAAAATCATTAATCAATGGTTGCACATAGGAACATCAAAAATGAAAACAATATCAGCAACATCAACTCCTTACAGCGCTACTTCCCACTGTAGAAAAAAAAATCAAGGTACACAACCATGCTAGCGCCTGAAAACATTATAACAAGTAAGTCCCCTATTCATGGGGAACACTTCGTTTTTTAGACAGCCGCAGAGACAATTCGAACTACATTCCACATGAAGCAACCACGTCATACCTTGCTAACTATTAAAACATCTCCTACCCACACGTCGAAGTTCTATCACTCCCTTTTACGACGGTCCGATCCTCTCAGACCTCCGTCTACTCAGATCCCAGGCTCGAACGCGTACCATTCTGGTTTGCCTGGAATGTCTTGGTAAACTTCGACAGCCGCTGGGACAATCCGGTTGTGCTGGTAGTCCCAACGTCGTCCCTATGTCCTCTTCTTCTGCTCCGTCTTCGCAACGCCGCATTTCGTGGCCGGCTATCCTAATTAGCGATCCATCTCCTCCAACCTTTTTGATCGCATATGGTCCTCCCGACATGGTGGGTGCCCTCGCAACTATGTACATGTCTTCCGACCACATGTCTTGTATTTTCGCCCTCTCTTTATAGTGGATTCTTTTTCTGACAAGTTCGCCAACTTGCAATGGAATAGAGTTTGCCATTTTGTCACTCCTATCTTTCCTAATGGCGGCATGCCTTCTTCAGCTGTTCACTAGCCCGGACGTGCGCGTCACGCAAACGTGAAAGATGCCCTTCCAAATACTCACTTGCATTGGTGTCCCTGTCTTTGGTGCCTGTATTTAAAATGAAGTCCACTGGCAGCCGAGGCTCTTGTCCGAAAATAGGTAGTGAGGTGAAAATCCTGTCGAGGCATGAGGCGTCGAGTTATACACCTGCACCACTTCGGCTAAGTGATCAGACCATCTCCTCTTCTCCTTGGCCTCGAGGGGTCTGAGTAAATCATGCATAGTTTTTGTTAAATCGCTCCACTTGGCCATTGCAGCGAGGGTTGTACGGAGCGGTGCGGCTCTTTTCTATGCCATATGTCTTGCATAACTCAGCAATCACCGAGGATTCGAAGTTCCTACCTTGGTCAGAGTGCAGTCTCCTTGGCACACCCATATATAAAACCAATTCTCTACTAAAACCTTCGCCACAGTTGCTGCTTTTTGGTCTCTGGTTGGGACAGCAATAGTAAATTTAGAGAAGACATCTGTGATGACCAACACATTCTCAAATCCCCTTGAGTCCTCTCCAGTAGCGTAAAGTCCATCGCTACTACCTTCAAACGGTCTCGAAGCTAACAAACTACCTGCTGGTCCCTTAATCTTGACCGGCGGTGGCTTCGCTACATTGCACCTGTGGCAACTTCTACAGAATTTATCTACATCTGCAGTAATCCCTACCCAGAAACACCTGCTCTTCAAAATATTTATCATCCTATCTCTCCCCTGATGCCCTACGCTATGAACTGACTCCAGTATCCTTAACCGCAGTATCTCCGGTATCACTAATTGCAGCAGCTCTGTCCTACCTGTCCCCTTGATTTTCCTATACAGCAATCCATCCAATACACATAACTTCTTACGCTGCCTCATCCACTTCTTCGTCTGATGGGGCAACCTTTTCATAGATTCATTTGACAACACAAGTTTACGCGATACAACATCAAATACTGCATTAATATTTACATCATTTTGCTGCAATCTCACCATATCTTCCGTTGAGTAAGACGGCAAGGTGTGTGTGGGAAGGACATTAAAAACATCTGCTGTCCTAGCAGCAGCTTCCACCACACCAACCCCACCAATCATATTTACATCAAGCATAATTTTGAACATTCATCAACATTATTTACATCAAGGCATTCTAAAAACACATCAGCATTTTCTACATTAAAATCTGCCGTTGGACGGCTACCGACAGTACCAGCTAGTCCTAGGGCTGGCGGAATGCATGTCGCTGCAACACTGCACATGGCGATGTCGCCTTCTTCTTCGTCGTCTCCCCCCGGTTCTTCCAGCGGGAATCGAGACAAGTAATCAGCGTTACCGTTGGTCCGCCCAGGCCTGTGTTTTATCACATAATCAAACATAGACATTTGGGCAATCCACCTTTGCTCAATGGCACCCAGTTTTGCTTTATGCCACATAGTTAAATTCATATTGTCAGTGTAAATCTCAGTATGTCCACCTAAAAGGAGGCCACGGAATTTTTCCGTTAATGCCCATTTTAAACACAAAAGTTCTAACTTAGAACTACTTTTTGCATTCCTCTCCGACGGGCGGAGAGTACGACTAGCATAAGCTAACACTCTCTTTGTACCATTCTGGATTTGGGACAAAACAACACCCAGACCAGTGTATGAGGCGTCACACTCTAAAATATAGGGAAGGGTGAAGTCTGGGAAGCCTAGTAATGATGTCGACGTTAGGGCTTCTTTAAGTTTGTTAAAGGCCTCATCGCATTCTGTAGACCATAGCTGCCCGATGGGACTCTTCTTCCTTTTTCTCGGATCTGTTTGTTGCTGGTTTAGCTGAGCTACTAATTCATGGAGTGGCCTAGCTAGTGTGGCAAATTTGGGTACAAACGGCGATAGTAACTGGCCAAGCCTAGAAATGAACGTAACTCAGTCTGCGTTCTAGGTATGGGAGCTTTTTGGATCGCCAGTACTTTATCTTCTAACGCTCCTATGCCTTCTGCAGGACACAGTATGGCCTAGGAATTGCACCTTTTTCTTGCAGAAACTGCATTTAGCTGGGTTTAGTTTCAATCCCAACACCTGTATCCTATCAAATATGGCCTCTAGTTTTACTAAATGTTCACTAAAATCTCTGGAGTACACAAGAATGTCATCAAGGTAAACTAAAAGTAACTTAAACATATAATCATGCAGCGAAGACTGCATTAAACGTTGGAATGTACTAGCTGAATTTGCCAGTCCCATTGGAAGTCGTGAATATTCATATAACCCAAAGGGTGTAGTGAACGCTGTCTTTTCCTGGTCTGCTGGATTCATCGCCACCTGGTAATAACCGCTAGCTAAATCAAGAGAAGAAAAAAATTTCGCGCCCCCTAACGCATCTAAATAGTCATCTACCCTTGGAAGTGGATATGCGTCCTTTTTAGTTCTTATGTTCAGGGCCCTGTAGTCGACGCACATTCTCAATTTGCCATCCTTTTTTCGGACCAGGACTATCGGCGACGCCCAAGGACTACAGCTCTCCTTTATAATCTGCTTATCTAACAATCCCTGTAAATGATCTTTCACTTCTTGATACAGGGCAGGAGGAATCCTCCTGTACGGCTGTTTTATGGGGACTTCATCCGTCAAAAGTATGTTATGGGTTACCCTGTCAGTAAACCCATTCGCGAATAGGCAGTCGTATTTTGCTAACAGTCCCTCAAGTTGCATCCTTTCCTCCTCGCTTCCCTCAAATTCAGTCAAGTCAAAAAGGGGCTTGTCTGGTCTCTGCTCCCCACTGTCTGGTTTAGCAGACAACTCTATTTGTTGTGTTCCTACCACTCTAAAATGCCTAGTCAGGTCAATCGTGGCATCAGATATCTCCCCCACCTGAGTACCTCTCGCTAAAAACACATCTTCGTCACCCATGTTAACTATCTGTATTTGGCACACTCCCCCCTCTAACCTAGTAAAGCAGTAAGGCAGAATTAAACCCTTGTGGTCAAGATCCCTGGCTGGTTCAAACACGACCGTTCTGTCTGTTAACCCCGCGCGACCCCTAACTAGCAGGACAGCCAGCGAGCGGGCAGGTATGTGAATCCTGGCCTCTCCTGTCACCCACACTTTCTTCCGATCTAGGTCAACACTTGCATTGTTGTCTGCTGGCCTGTTGAACTGAAAAAACCTGCTAACATTTGGCAACTCTGCGAGTACATTCATGCCTAATATACAGGGCGTTTTGTTTTCGGTGCCCCTGACATCTTTTAAAACAAAAATTCCACATCTATCAACACTATCAGTCCCTATTTGCACACTGGTACTGATGTACCCTAAATATGGTATTGAAACGCCGTTTGCTGATGTTAACCTAATGTACTTATCTACATCTAACCTATAATGTCTGAAAAGTCTATTGAAACACTCCTCTGAAATCGTGGAAACTTGTGAGCCAGTGTCCAGAACACATCTTACTTTTCTACCGTCAATGCTTATCATTGTCTCTGGGCGTTCGCCTAGCATTTTATTGGTGAGTCATTGAACCTTCCCGCCGCGGCCTGACTCGTAGCTGTACGGGATTCTAGTTTAAATGTGCCCTACAAAATCTGGCAATATGTCCTACCCGGCCACAAAGATCACAACGAATCTGTTTTTGCTGTCTCTGGGACCTTGGCTGGGGCTGTCCCCGGCCGTTCACAAGATGCGACAATTGCATTTTTAACTGCGCCATCTCCCGCTTAAGTTCATCTACCTCGCCCGACTGTTCATGTGACCCCCTACTGTCATTTTCTGCTGGAATGCCCCTGTGTTCGTTGTTTCGGCCATGCCCAGTGCTCTGCTGTCTGTGGTCGTTGTTACGATTCACAACCGTGGCTTCAACGTTGTACACCTCAGTCTGCGGAGTGTGTTTAGCGCTGGCCCATCGCACTGCACAATCACGAGCAGCTAGAAAAGACATGGAAGGCTCGTCAATGAGCCTTTCTTTTATCATCTGCCGAGGTAAATCGTCTCTCAACTGCGCGACAAACTGGTCTCTGAGCATTGACTCGTGAAAAGGTGAGACGTTCTGTCTCTCTTGTGCGCAGACCACCTCCTCGAATTCCCGGTGCAATTTATGGGAGAAGTCGACGATCGACTCCCGGCTACCTTGTCTGGTGGAGAAAAATGTCGCCGTTAGTTCTTGGAGGGTTCGTTTGTCGCCGTAGATGGTCGCTAATACCTCCAACATCTTTTCGGGGTCCTTCTCAGAGGTGTGCAGCTTTAACTCTCTGTGTACGTGCGGTGAAATGGTGTCGATGATAAGGTCAACTTTGTCAGCTGTCCCCATCATACCCGCTCTGAACGCTGAACGGATTTCCCGTAGATACTCATTAACAGTGGGGCCGTGTGGGCCCCCGAAAGTATTGATGTTCTTTCGAGTGGGCATTATTACATATCTCACTTGTTCACATGGCGATGCTGTGGGGTGAGAATCAACATTGCCCTGCACAGAGGCCGACGCCCCTTCGCTGCTTTCGACTAATGCTGCAGAGCGTGTATTTCTGGTAGTCATGTTTGTAATCGTCGTTGAGATCTTTTAGAAAAAACTTACTAGACTCGCTCCCGGACAGGACTGACTCTGCTGCTTCGGCTTCTTCTGGGTTTTTTTTTTCTCTTGCGGTGTAGTGGGTTTGCCGGGTGTGCTTAAACCAAGAATCCCTAACCGAGTAGACTTACTAGAAACTCCTACTGACAGTTTTGACAGCCTACTGACTAACTGTAAGATTAGTAGACCTAATAGAACAAAGCACTTACAACTGCCAAACTAACAACAATAAACTACCAACTAAATAGAACAACTTGTATGTGAGTCTGTCTCCAACCCTAACTTTGAGGCAGGCAGACAAAAGCTACTTTGGAAGAATCCTGTTCGCAGCGCCAATTTTGTGATAGCACGAAGATGAGAGATGAGAGAGAGAGAAGTGGAGGAGAGAATAAAGAATTGAAAGATAAAGATTGTCCGTCTTCCGGTTGTAGAGATAACCACTGATTTGTGATTACCCTTGGTTTTATCTACCAACCTCACAAGTATACAGGTACGCAGGTCACGAATACAACACTACCCTAACCGACAAGCACAGTACAGGCACTAAGAAGAATAAGCTAACACTGAATCAAGTTTATTTGCTTCTTAAAAGAAATTACAAAGTATACAAAGTATCGTGTGAAAACAATTCAAACAATTATGGAAGAATGCAGTCAGGTAGCTAGCATCAAGATAATACCATCAAACTAAGGAATTGCACGCAATTAAACCAATAACTAGTCACATATCAATCAGGGAAATATAATAATAAAGTACGCAAATCTGACAAGAAAGTATATAAATCTACTAAAGATGCACACAACCAACTTCCGTAGGAGTCCTGTCCCGTGGATAATTGCTCGCCTGCCTACGGGTGCTCTTGTCTGATCACCGCCCGTGTCAGAATGATTTCGCCACTTTCCAATAAAGTCAGGCTCCTTCCAACTTTGTTCGACGCAGTCCTCTGGATGATCCCATCAAACGTGTGTCCTCTTAGCCCACTCTAGTCTTGTATGACTTTCCTTAATGATTGCAATTGACAATAGCAATCAATAGTTTCTTTAGGGCGGTTCTTTTTCCAACACTTAAGTCCGTGCTTTCTCTGGTCCTCGGATTTATCTGCCCGACCAGAGTTGCCACAGTCTTATTGGTCCCAACAGCCTTTCGAGTATCTGCACTCGGCTGTCTAGAACTTGCTTATCTCCTCAAATGCTTCTCTGTCCCGCGTATATATATACCGCTTAATTTGGCGGTTCTTTCTGGCATCACGTGACATAGCTCCTCCTTGCCGCGAAGGGCTACCCAATCAGATCTTTTAGCTGTACCCACATAATTAATTCTACTTAATCCGCTTTATTCTAGATCCCTTGACACTACTAGGTTATAGCTTGCGGTCGAAGACCTTACCCTTTCTGCCTTCGCCTGGTTTGGTTCATTGGGCGTGTCCGTTCCCATATATCTAGTCTAATCCGTTGTATTTCTTGCTCATTTGACAGCTCCTATGCTAAGTTCGGCTTCATGTTTCCTGAATTTCTTATTCTACTAACAACGAGAGGTAAGCTGTCGGTCAGCGGGCTGCACTAGAGTCATCGCCCGGCCACTCACTACTAATTTTGAACTACTGGACGGTGAACTCTTTGTCGAACCAAAAATATCCCAGTTAATGCTTTCCAGTAAACTCGGGCGCCTAGAGACAATGAAAGCATACTGTCTCAATAACATTTTGTAGGATCTCTTAAATGGATGCTGAATGCACACACTTAACCCTCCCCCGACCGCTTTCATGATATTTTCAACGCAACCTTCTAGTAATTACACTTCCGTATCTGCTGTATTACTTTCTCATGACCACCAGACAAGCAGGTAAGCATCTATACACCAAGCTACCATGGATCTCACACATAAGAACAACAAACCCAAATTACATACAGATTGCTGACTATACAGAGCAGAAAATCACACATGTTTTTTTTTGTGTGTGACAGAAGAGGTTTTTAAAAACACACATACACAAACCCTTCAAAATGGCACTTACGTAGTATTGAAATGTCTGCAGGAAGGAGAGAGCTCACATAAGCAAAGCAGTCCTTGTCACCGCTAATCTTAATTACCTTTCTTATTTCACCTTAAACAAATACAGCAAGTGTGCTGGAACAACAGTTAGGAGGCTATGCTAACAATAGCATGAGTGGGCTTGATGAGAATTTAATGCCAGCTCTCATCATTCGCTACAGGAAGGAAAGACTGGCCGCCTATTTCTCCTTTCAGTGGAGCCTACAGGATCTGATGATCCTAACACTTCACTACACTCACAGCAGGTTCATACTACAGGACTTGATTTGTTTTAAAATAAAGATAAATGTGTTGTTTGACTCTCGACTAATATCCTATGAGCTATTTTTGATTCGTCATGGAGTCAGGAGACACTAGTGTAATGCCACTGACAAACAAACAAAAATAACACACAAGTAGCCATCATCCGTGGCGAAGGGGTTACGGACACAGTTCGTAATCTCACATACTGTTTTTGAAACACGGCTGAGAGCGAGTTGGCAGCAGACCAGCTTACGTTGGTTTTTTTATAAAATGGTATGGGTGCCGAGCATTTATAAAGCAATGGCAACTACTGAACGTAAACTTGCCAGGACATCACAAACAGCCAAAACATGCTGATGCTGACTGCTATGTCCTGTAAAGGATATACAACTAATGTTTTTAACCATCATCTGAACAAGAACTGTGAACAAACTGTAAAGTGTACCTAGGCGACAACACTGTATATATAAGCATATAAACATTAAAAAGAATTAGAAATATACGGTCCAGTAAATCAAAATGCTGTTTATATACATATGCCAAGTTGACAAGAACTAATTTAAATGTTCTCTTCATCAAACGACAGAAGAGAAGCAATAAAGAGAATAATTCAACCGATCTCTCACCTTCGTTGATCATTGACTCCAGAATGCTGAAGACAAGTTTTTGAGAGGTACCACTGAGGGTGGGCAGCTTCTTTTCCAAAATGAGTGTCATCAGCTAAATGAAATATAATTATCAATGAGTTAAAGTTAGTCACACATTCTTTACAGGATATTGCAATCAAACCCAGCATTTATTGGCTGTAGTCTTTCAATATTTATGATGATGAAGCTGGCACACAAGCAGATATGATGATTATGATAAACTGAGCTGTTAAGTTTGGATGCCCTCAGAAATCTGCTTAATGGCATAGCACTTCCTAGTGCTATGTTGTCAAAAGTGTTAAATCAATGGCTGTTAGAGATGAGGGGGCTACAACACTACAATAATAATGATTTGTCCAAAAACCAATTGGCCAGTGCTGACATTACAAATGCAGCAATTAATGCATGCAGATAAATTGCGATGAAGTAGATGAACAGAATATCCTCAGCATCATGAAAGACAACTTACTGATGATATACAGAAGAAGATAATACTGTCACTATGGACAAACATGAATAATAAAAGGGAGTGTGAACAGTCAGGGGCATTTCACTATTAAACCATACAGGTAAAAGGTAAGCAAAAATATTATATCAATGAGTAGTGCACAATTTGGCTTCAGAAGAGGAATGGGCTTAACAGATGCTTTAATCAACATGTGGCAACTAAAGAAAGAGAAACTAAATAAGAAATTATTATGTACTTTCATTACAGAATATTGGTTATTGTACTTGTCTACAAAGACAGTTGTCCAGATTTAATTCCCATCAGTGGCAGAATTCTTGTTCATTACCAAATAAGCCATGGAGTTAATTCAGCCTAATAAAACTGCTACTGGACAATCTTCACAATTTTTTGGGAATTGTCTGGGAAAGAAAGGTAGTAAGGAAGTGAACTAGTCACCCTACCTCATTATACTAGTTGAGCTGAGCTAAGAAATAACATATTGCACTCAGGTCATTCCCACACACGCTCTGCCTCCTCTTTCAACAGCCAACGAAGAGTCATACTGCTAATGGTTCCAACAGCCATCTGACTGAATGTTCTTGTCTTCCCTCTCAGTTTTGAGATTCATCCAGATCCCCCCCACCATCTAATCCTCTCCACATACAGGTTCTCAATCTGTTCCACCTCTGTCTCCTCCTGGTCCAACATGTGCCTGACTACCTTTCCCTTGTCCATAGGTAATAAACCACCAAGAGGTGCATTCCCTGCCTGCCTATCAGCCTGTTCACTCCCCCGTACTCCCGCATGACCAGTGAAAATGCACACAATTCTCACAATCTTTGAGCTCTGAAACAAGGCAAGCCATTCTACATGAAACATTCCTTTATCCACATTACTAAGCAATCCTCATTATACTATCCCCTAAACTACATGAAGGCCTTACCCTTGACACCACAATAACAGTATTTGCTATGGAACTAGCTTTACCTACATCCTGTGAATAGTATCCATTTGTCTTCTTCCTGTTATATGTAATCATAATTAAATGTAAAGGACCATTTTACATACCTTGAAGTAAATGTGGTATATGGTGCTAGCCCCACATTTTTATAGACAATCAGTACTCAATAGATGATGTGGTCTGTATTACACTGGCCACTTTTATTTGATAGGATATTTCTTGGTACCCATTTTAGACTGGGTAAGACTGAGAGCCTAGTCAATTTTTTTAAATTTGCCTTGATGGGGATTCAAACACATGACTACTGGACTAGCTGGCAAGCATGCTAGCCACTGCGCTACTACAGCTCCCCGTGTAATCGAGAAATACTTTATTAATTTTCTTACCTGTGTTCTACATTCAAAACTGATAATAAAAATGTGGTCCCTTAAATGAGAATAATATACACGTAAATGGGCATATTCTTAAACAAGTGAATCGGTCGGATTATTTCGGAACAGTCATAACATCTAATGGGAGATGCCTTGAAGAAATCAGAACAAGAATTGCCATTGTGAAGGTAGCCTTTTGCAAGATGAAAAACATACTGATCCAATAAAATGATATCAATTGAAACAAGAGAAAAGAGTGTTGAAGTGCTACATAGAACCTATACTTTTGTAATGGATGTGAAGCATAGAAAATTAGCAGACAAGCTGAAAAACAGCTGATGGCTGTGGAAATGTGGTTTCTGAGGAAAATGCAAAGAATACCATGGACAGACAGAAAAACCAATGAACAAGTCCTTCAAGAAACAAATGAAGATCGTAAACTGATTAGAGACATTAGATGTAGACAGTCAAATTATTAAGGACATGTTATGAGAAGAAATAAATTGGAGAACTTGGTGATAACAGGCAAGATCAAAGAGAAGAGACCAAGGGGAAGACTAAGAAGTAAATACCTGGATGGCATGGTCGAGACAGAACCACGGAGCTGATCCATGATTCTGGTGATTGAATGAGATGGTACAACATGACCGCCCACACTTACAGGCATGGCATATGATGGATGGATGGAAATGAGAATAATAATTAATCTAACATCACTATATAGATTTCAGTGCTCTTTTACTTAGAAAATGTGATGAATAGGAAAAGAGTTAAAATAATATATAATAAAGGAAAGCTTGTACCGTGAACTATTTGTTACTTACCCTGGCCACAAAATTAGCACGGCTGAGATCTCTAGCTGAACCAGCAACATCAAGCCTCACCAAAGCTTCACTGAGTGACGTGTGCTCAAGTTTCTGAATTAAATGTATGAGGCATAGATTCATATGCAGCTTGAAATGTAATAATTATTTTCACTTGCTCAATTCAGAAAGTGAAAATTTCACATTTGAGTTTCTTTTTCTTTTTTTAAATCACTTTAAATTTGTTTACATCTGCAATGTTGCCTCTTGTATGAATTTTGCTGTATTTTTCACAGTGTGTTTGCATGATATTATGACTGCTGTGGTCCACCTCTTGGTTGGCTGCCTCTGTCTTCATCACCTATCTTTTGCTAAGGTAGACTATCTCATGTCATCTCATCCTGTTCCTCTTGTACCTTGCGGTGTCAAGGTGAAGTATAAACATCGTGAGAGTCCCCGATTATGGGCTTAAGGTAGACTGGTTATAAAATTTACTTTCTATTTAAGATATATTAATAAATGTAGCTTATTCATAAGTGTAGCCTTCTCCCACTAAAGAAGAAAATAAATTGAGGCTACTGAATTAAATGTTAGAAAAAAGTTCTTAGAAAACCATGGACCAAGAATAAATCAAACTATACTGGCTATATGAAACATCACAGTGGTTGTTCAAGCACTATAGCAAAATCAGAAGCAGAATTACAAGACCACATGAATAGTCTAAAGGAAGTGTGTAAGGAACATAACATGAAAATTAGCATAAGTAAAACAGAGGTAATGACTATAACCAAAGAATAAGAAGAAGAAAGATTCATTTAAAAGAACACCTCCTGAAACAAGTAAAGAGCTTCAAGTACTTAGGAAGTATAATATCATCAAAGGGAAATCAGAAGATGAGATCAAAAACAGATGCAATAAGGTAAATCAACTCCTTGGACAAATGGCACTAATACTAAAGAACAAACATGTATCAATAGTTACTATAAAAGCACTCTAAAAGACAATCTTCCTACCAACTCTATGCTATCAATGCCAAACCTGGACAATAACAGAAAAAGAGAAAAGAATATCACAACAGAAGTAAGATTCCTGAGAAGAATGCTCAATGTATCAAGAAGAGAGAAAATCAGAAATGAAGAAATCAGGACTAAAGTGGGGGTTATAGCAGCATTAGATTTTATCAGAAGACTACATGTTAAATGGTTTGGCCATGTAACTAGATTACCAACTAACAGTATACCACAACAAGCAATGACATACAGACCAAATTGAAGCAGAAGAAGAGGCCGGACACATAAATGATGGACAGAGAGAATAGCTGACTCCTTGGGAATCTCGATACATGAAGACCAAAAACAGGCACTCTCCTGCTGTTTATGCTTCACCTCAACACCACAAGGTACAAGAGGAACCAGGTGAGATGAGATGAAATGAGAAGAGTGGCATGGAAAGAACAGTGATGGAAGACATGGTTTCTGGAAAAAGAGGCAGGTGTCAACCACCATGAAGATGGACACAGGACATTACAGACACTTTGGGCATGTGGTTGCATAAAGGGGTAGAAATAGCAAGAGATAGAGAAACATGTTCACAGGCTGTGTAGACAGCAACTTTATGCAAAGGACCTGCTGCATGGTTATAAACCTTCTCCTTTAAATCTGTGAAACAGTTTCATATGGTAATTTTTGACATATTACTACTTTAGATTTCTGCATACAATGTAGTATCTGCTATTGATTAACAGCCTAATAGTATTCATAGAAGTGGGGTTGTGCCAATGCAAATATTGTCAAAAAGAAATGAAATGCTAGGTTTACATGTATTCTAGGCCATGGTAAAACGAGGCAGTGTTTCCTTCTTTGCCATCTTGAATTCCTAGACAATTTCCAGTCAATTCCCAGAAAGTTCTGAAATGATCTGATACTCATCTGATGAGGCTGAGTCAACTCCAGAACTGTATTTGTAAGGGGAAAAAAAAGAATGTTGTGACTGCTGGAGACTGAACTCAGCCCGGTGTCTTGGTAAGCAAGTTAACTAACTACTATGTTGTCAGGGTTTCCATTCATGCTTGTAAACATAAACAGAACCGGACTCTTAAACACCTTGAGGTGCACTGAGTATATGAGGCAAACCCCACATTTGTATAGATATTTAGCACTGGATGGGTGATCCGGTCAATGTCACACTGGATGGGTGATGCGGTCAATGTCACACTGGATGGGTGATGCGGTCAATGTCACACTGGATGGGTGATGCAGTCAATGTCACACTGGATGGGTGATGCGGTCAATGTCACACTGGATGGGTGATGCGGTCAATGTCACACTGGATGGGTGATGCAGTCAATGTCACACTGGATGGGTGATGCAGTCAATGTCACACTGGATGGGTGATGTGGTCAATGTCCCACTGGATGGGTGATGCGGTCAATGTCACACTGGATGGGTGATGCGGTCAATGTCACACTGGATGGGTGATGCAGTCAATGTCACACTGGATGGGTGATGCGGTCAATGTCACACTGGATGGGTGATGCGGTCAATGTCACACTGGATGGGTGATGCGGTCAATGTCACACTGGATGGGTGATGCGGTCAATGTCACACTGGATGGGTGATGCGGTCAATGTCACATTTGATGAATGATCCAGTCAATGTCACACTGGATGGGTGATGCAGTCAATGTCACACTGGATGGGTAATGTGGTCAATGTCACACTGGATGGATGATGCGGTCAATGTCCCACTGGATGGGTGATGTGGTCAATGTCACACTGGATGGGTGATGCGGTCAATGTCACACTGGATGGGTGATGCAGTCAATGTCACACTGGATGGGTGATGCGGTCAATGTCCCACTGGATGGGTGATGCGGTCAATGTCACACTGGATGAGTGATGCGGTCAATGTCACACTGGATGGGTGATGCAGTCAATGTCACACTGGATGGGTGATGCGGTCAATGTCACACTGGATGGGTGATGTGGTCAATGTCACATTTGATGAATGATCCGGTCAATGTCACACTGGATGGGTGATGCGGTCAATGTCACACTTGATGGGTGATCTGGTCAATGTCACACTCGATGAGTGATCCGGTCAATGTCACATGGATGGGTGATCTGGTCAATGTCACACTTGATGGGTGATCTGGTCAATGTCACATTTGATGAGTGATATGGTCAATGTCACATAGATGGGTTATCTGGTCAATGTCACACTCGATGAGTGATCTGGTCAAGTTCACATGGATGGGTGATCTGGTCAATGTCACATGGATGGGTGATCTGGTCAATGTCACATGGATGAGTGATCCGGTCAATGTCACATGGATGGGTGATCTGGTCAATGTCACATGGATGGGTGATTCGGTCAATGTCACAGTCGATGAGTGATCCGGTCAATGTCACACTGGATGGGTGATTCAGTCAATGTCACACTCGATGAGTGATCTGGTCAATGTGACATGGATGGGTGATCTGGTCAATGTCACACTTGATGTTCACCTCTTTCTGAGATTTTCACCTCTTTCTGAGAAGGCTAAATGTCTGATCCACTCAGGATCAGATGTGGACTGACTTACTATTTTGTTTAATTGTAATTATGTTTTATTTTTAAAAACTCAGACTGTTAAACAAACAAGGGTCTGATAAAAGCCTCAGATGGAACCTCTAAAAAAATCTTTCAATCCAATTACCACCCCCCCCCCCCCCCCCCCCCACCCCTCCCTTTTTCTCCTCAAGATTCCATAAGTGTTTCATGTTAGAGAGTATAGGTAATATATGAAATAAATTTATTTTAGCAGAAATATTACTTCTTTGGTTGATCCACTGTTGAAAACTATATATGGTTGTCTACGACTGGTGATCTCTTGAAGATTGTCCAGGTTCTCCAATGCTAAGCGAGTTGTCCTATAAAGGAAAACAACCAAAATATAAAATAGATGTTAGTTTAAAAAATTATTTCTGCTTTATAGAAAATATAAATTATGTAAATGTTGGCAAGATTGTTAGCATACTACAAGACATCCTCAAATATCATACATTTTGGGCCAGAACATATAGAAAGCAACATCAGATGATAGCAGGACAGAAAAGATA
Organism: Cepaea nemoralis; assembly: GCA_014155875.1. Taxonomy (NCBI): domain Eukaryota; kingdom Metazoa; phylum Mollusca; class Gastropoda; order Stylommatophora; family Helicidae; genus Cepaea; species Cepaea nemoralis. The sequence goes on along the minus strand of JACEFZ010006406.1, from coordinate 233,748 downwards.
TCAAGTGAACATTTTTAATGACGTTTCAGAAAATAAAAATAAAAAATGTTTTCCTGTTGTGAATTTGAATAACGAAGATACAAACAATATATTCCACGATTTATTGCCTGGCATATTTTGTTGCATCTCATCAGGTACATACTGTAGAAATCACACAACATAAAATAAAGCAATTAAATAAATCCTTCAAGCTGAAATATACACATATTCGCACAGTAATTTCAACTGTCTACCACAGTAATTTTAAAGTGACTATCATGTCTTTCTGTTTGCACAAAACTGACCTATGCAGGTTAATCATGATGGCTTCTGATTTCTTTAAAAAGCGACTATTATGTGTGTTAAACAACACACAAAATGCATTGTCCCTATTAACTGCATCACTGGTTTCCAATATATGCCATCCAGTTGAGGTCGTATGAGGTTTGTGGTGTGTCGGCTTGGCCAGGTTCCCATCACCTTTGTGTATTATCTTGTCAATCCAATTGGGTATGTGTTCGACCACCCTGTTGTTGAACTGCCTCTCTGTTCTGCCAATGTAGGTAAACTGGCACCTGCATGTGAATTGATAAATGTAACTGGATTTGGTGTACAGAGGGACAGGTTCTTTTACTGTTGGGGTGCGAATAGAAGTTGTTCTGTACTTGAGCTGCAGCATCAGGCCAACAGCTGTAATGAGCTGGTCCTGTAGACGTTGCATTATATTATCCCACCAAAAGGCTAGCTGGATAAATATTTTGAGTTTAGGGACTGAAGTCCCTAAACTCAAGGTATTTATCCAGCTAACAATCTTCAGTCCCTAAACTCAAGGTATTTATCCAGCTAACAATCTTCAGTCCCTAAACTCAAGGTATTTATCCAGCTAACCTTTTTCAGTCCCTAAATTCAAGGTATTTAGTAGGTACCTTCTTCAGAGCCGGTCTCCCTGGCGCAGCAGTTAATGACTTTCTCTGTAATCCTGTATATCCATGTGAGGAACACAGCTGCATGAGATTCTGCAGCGGGTCGCATCACATTGGTTATTTACAAGGGGTATGTGAGCCGATCGCTCAGAAAGCAATGGCAAACTACTGAGCGTAATCTTGCCAAGAACATCAACAAAGCTGAAAAATGCTGGTGTTGACTGCAATGTCCTGTAAGGGATATGCAACTTTAAAAAAAAAACAAACCTTCTTCACTCCCTAAACTCAAGGTATTTATCTAGCTAACCTTCTTCAGTCCCTTTTTGCTGTTGTGATCTCATGGCTAATTTACGTTTAGTAATTGTCATTGCTTTCTGAACGACTAGCATCCATACCATTTCGTAAAACGGTCTGCTGCCAAATCTCCCGCAGCTGTGTTTCCAACGCGGGTATGCAAGACTACGAACTGCGCCCACAACTTCTTGGCCACGGAGCCGGCGGTGCTAAACTAAAATATTAATTTTCTCTTAGAAATGACATACTTCACATACAGGCTTCACAGAGGTGCTGCTAGGTTTGATTTTTCAAGGTCTATCAGGCTGTAGCTCTGGTTGTCTCATAAGTAACAACCCAATTTATTAAAAAAAATGCATGATCAAACTTGTTTGTTGTGGACAGAATTCATAATTTCCCAACTGCGAATTATTCAGTGAACGGACACGAAGTTGACGAAATCGTCGTGTTGAAAGTGAGATGAAACTATTAACGTGCCCACTGGATGCTGGTTTTATTGCTTAGAGAAAATGCATTTTGACTTAAAAGAAACAAAATGCAGTTAACTGTTAATAGAGGCCGCCATTTTTACAATTGGCTTTTTTTTTCTTCTTCCAAGAAACAAGATACACTTACAGAGTTGGTAACTGGAAATAGATTGAACACGAACTTACTGGCACTGCAGCAGACAGTGTTGAGTTGAGTATAACCCGCAACCTTCGCCTTGTTAGTAACGGATGCTGATTTAATATGAATACCCACTTATTAAAACACTAACATAGACACACGTACAATTGATTTCTTGTTGTCTTAGAGATGCTTGGCTCATCGCAGTATTCATAAGTTAGTTATGTGAGTGAATCTTTTCTTTTCTTACCTCGCCACAGCGTTCCGATTTAGGTTTTCGAAAATTTTTACTCGCCAAAGCCTCATTCTTTCCCATCCTTCGGCTGTACGAACCCACTGGTCTCCTGGCGATCTCCAGTCTCTTCCAAAGAAAGGCATGTCTGTTATCAACAATTAATATATTAACAACGACGAAGATCACATCAATGAAAACAATAACACTGACTCTCCTGCAGCTGCGCACTGTTTATAAACATATGCAAATATACCGATATGAGGTGAATGAAATCTCTTCGCTTGATTGGTTGATTAGATGTACGTCGCTATCTGATTGGTCATATTGTGTTAACATAATTTTAGCTCTGAGATCACGTTAGTTAGTTAGTTAGTTAGTTAGTCGACAGATCATCCTCGTTGCACATCGAACCATTCAGTCCATAAGTGCTCGGATCCCCTCCTCAGCAAATCCCGCAGCGTATAGCGGCTAACGACGCCAGTTCTGTGTTGGTTTATCAATCTTCTTTGGCTTCCTGCGTAGTGTTCTTGTTTGGCCACCCCTCTTTTAATTTGCTGCTCCCGCAGTCTGGCCATTGTTGTAGATTCCCAGTCATCACTTGGTTCTCGCAAAAGTCTCACTTCTCGTAGAGCATTCAGAATGTCAGCCTGGTCCATGGCGCGTCCGCCCTCCACAGTAGCCTCACCTGCGAGCTTGTCAGCCCGCTCATTTCCTTGTACTCCCGCATGACCTGGCACGAAGATGAAACAAATCTTTGCCAGCCTAGACCGCTTCAGAGGCAGCAACCACTCTCTTCGGATCGACCCCTCCTCTATCCTCTTGATCATGTTCATTGAGTCGCTAAGGAAACAAGCCCTAGTGAATGTCTGTGTCTCGAGCCATGTTATTGCTTTACTTACTGCCATGACTTCCATGGTCAGGCTACTTGTGGTTTCAGTGAAAGCACCAGAGTCCTCCTTCACAATTCTCCCTCCGGCCCGAGCTGTAAAGGCCCATGAGCTTCTCACATGTCGGACGACCGACCCATCTGTGTAGATGACCGCGTCACCGTCTAGCGAATTCTCGAAAATCAACGCTTGTACTTCAGCCTCAACAGCAGCCGGATTTTCTTGTCTGCATTTTCTATCTAGTTGGATGCAAACTGAAAAGGATGTGCAGAAGTCTGTTGGCACTTGCACCCACTCCTCGCCAGGTTCTAAGTCCTCAAGTGAGATCACGTGCTATTGTTTACATTCGACAGCTGACTGACTAGCACTGACAAAGAGCATTCGTGTATATTTAACTCTTTTCCTTCCTACAGGTTGCTTGACATGTTTCGTCTCAAGTACACAAAAAGCTGACATAATTTAAAGCCCCACAATCTTAGTGCATGTCGTTTGAACGTAGATTCTTGCATGCTTGTAGAGTTCGTAATTTTGCAGTGTTGGGCTAATTAAAAATTTTTTGTTCGCACATCCTTACAGGACATCGCTGTCAACATCTCATCTTTCAGCAGATTGTTGATTTCTTGGCAAGATTACGCTCAGTAGTTTGCCATTGCTTTCTGAGCGACCGGCCCACATACTCCGTAAGTTACCGATCCGGAGAGAACCGCTACCAATTCTCGCGCACGCCACGTTACTCACGAGAGTATACGGGATTACGGAGAAAGTTGTGTAACGCCTAGACCAGGGAGACCGGAAATTTGCAATTTAACTTATAGTAATATTATAATAATACTAAAAACTATGATTTAACAATCGACATCACTGCTCTCATGACATTCTCATATATATATATATATATATATATATATATATATACTAGCTGACCCGGCCCGGCTTCGCCCAGTCCCTGGTGGGGAGCATCTCATTTAATTCATATAAGTAGTCATATAAGTTCCCGTTCCCGTTACCGACTGTCTGTCTGTCTGTCTGTCTGTCTGTCTGTCTGTCTGTCTGTCTGACCCGGCCCGGCATCGCCCAGCTCCTGGTGTGGAGCATCTCATTTAATTCATATAAGTAGTCATATAAGCTCACGTTCCCGTTCCCGACTATCTATCTGTCTGTCTGTCTGTCTATCTGTCTGTCTATCTGTCTGATCCGGCCCGGCTTCGCCCAGCCCCTGATGGGGAGCATCTCATTTAATTCATATGAGTAGTCATATAAGTTCCCGTTCCCGACTGTCTGTCTGTCTGTCTGTCTGTCTGTCTGTCTGTCTGTCTGTCTGTCTGTCTGTCTGTCTGTCTGTCTGTCTGTCTGTCTGTCTGTCTAATCATTTATTGGTTGCAGTTAGAACAACCTTAGATAAACGAAGACCAACTTACAAAAAGCATTAGAAAGAGCACTTGAAAAATCTTTACATCTTCCCCAACAATTAACTTGGGTAAATGGAGCAGCGGAGCAGCAGCAGCAGAAGAAGAAAAAGGAGGAGTAGGAGCTGGGAGGAGGAAGAGGGAGGAGGAGGGAGGAGGAGGAGGAGAAAGAGAGAAGAGGAGGATGGAGGAGGGAGAGGGAGGAGGGGGAGGAGAAGAGGAAGAGGGTAGGAGGTGGAGGAGGGGAGAGGAGGAGGAGGAGGAATATAACGCATATGCCTGTAGATTTAATAATGGCTGAAGTTGTTCCATGTCTTCTTAGAGTTGGCGACAGTGTAAATAAATATAAAATCTTCAAACTTGATAGAGATAAGGTAACTATTATTTATTTATTCTTTAAGCAAAAAAGATGAGTTACAATGTTATGCATTATGCATTATTTTTATGAAAACTTTGAAAATGCCTTAAAGATTGTATCATTATTTATTATAACTCATATGCCGGTACATAACTATGGACAAAGAGTTTATAAATCTTTGAAAACGATGCCACAATATGACTATAAGTTATACAGAAAAGTTATGCCCCTTGAAATAACTTTTACAGAGTTAAGTCCCCTGAGATATATGAAATTATAATGAAAAATGAAAAATGAAAACAGTGGGCTGCGCTGGAATGAAAGGAAGACGTGTAGAAAATTTCATCTCAATCGAATGGGCCGTTCGCGAGCGCATAAAGGACATAGGGACATACAGACAGACAGACGGAGATCGCCTTTTATATATAAGATTATATATCACGTGCCATGCCGGAAAGCGTGGGCGGTCATGACTCACCATTTCACTCGATAACCAGAGTCATGGATCAGCTCAGTGTTCGTGTCTCGTCCATGCCATGTGGCCAAGCCATCCAGGTACTTTCCTCTCGGTCTTCCTCTTGGTCTGTTCCCTTCGATCTTGCCAGTTGTCACTAAGTTCTCCAATCCATTTCTTCTCGTAACATGTCCAACAAATTTTGACTGTCTAATTTCTCTAATCAATTTACGATTGTCATTTGTCTCCTGTAGTACTTGGTCATTGGTTTTTCTGTCTGTCCATGGTATTCTTTGCATTTTCCTCAGAAACAACATTTCTGCAGCCAACAGATGTTTTTCAGCTTGACTGCACATGGTCCAAGTTTCACATCCATATAAAAGAACAGGCTCTATGTACCCCCTCCTAAAAGCCGGCTCTGTGTTGAAGTGTTACGGGCGCAATTCGTAACAGCGCATACTGCACTAGAAACACAGCTGCGGGCGATTTTGGAGCAGACCCTCTTGCGTTGTGTTTTCATACAATGGTATGAATGCCGATCGTTCAGAAAGCAATGGCAAACTACTGAACTTAAACTTGCCAAGAAATGACACACAGCCAAAAATGCGACGTTCTGTAAAAGATAGGCAACTAACTAACACTTCACACGCCACCGAAGAGTTTCATTGTTCATTATTTAAATAGCAACCTTTTCTTCTTCGCACACCTTCTGATGTCAACCTGAACATAAGTAAGACAGCTGTACTCAACTTGAGCTTTCTAAATACAATCTCCATACAATTTGCTCCTCAAATGGAACTGGAGTAGGCTAAGATATTTTTCTCTTTTCTGCATATTTTGGACACTTGAGATAGTCGTCCTCCCTGCTTTGCCAGTTTCTCAGCCTCTCCATTTCCAGGTATATTGCAATGTGTTGGGATCCACTGTATCATAACATATTTGTACTACTGACATAGAGTGATGCTCTTAAGTCTGATGTTTCTGCACTGTTATGCTCGTCAGTATTAAGACAACTGACTTGACATCTGTGAAGTGAGCTATCTGTCCTCTTTACTTTCCTCAGTCAAGAGCATTTCTGTTGAAATTTTCAAGATCTCTACCTCAGCTCTGAAGTTACTAGAGAATTTTCCACTTGCCACTGACTGTTTTCCTCACTCCATTGTTTTTATTCAGGAGAATTTCCCTCCCCCATTTACTATTGAATTATTTGCTGATCCATCTGTTTATGCGCCCAAGCTTCAGTACCGTTTTCCAAAACTGGTCTCACCAGTCCAGTATGTAGCTTATTGAAAACTGTATCATATGCTCCCTATGTTGTACCAGCAGCTTTTTAAAGATTACCATTCGTTGCCTTGCTCTTGTTCGTTTTCTTAACCTGTATCTTCCATGTCAGGAGATGATCAAAGGTGACACCTAGTTAGTTTGGATTTTCTTTCTGGCGCGATAAGTTTCCATTCAAGATTATCTCAGAGTGTTGATTTTATTTAAGGGGAGAACACTGTGCATCTTGTTATCTCCTCACATTTCTTCGCTAGCAGTGATTTGATCATGCCCCTCTAACACAGTGGTTCTCAACAGGTGGGGAATTTCCCTCAAGGGAGTTTGGGGGGGGGGGGGGATTTTAGGGTGTCGGGGAGGGGTGGGGGGATTTTTTCAAGATCGCGTTAATACAAGGACCGATTACTTGATGTTGTTTTTCACTCCAAACTTTACGGTTCTGTACTCCTCACCCTCCTGAAATACTTTTTATAACGTAAGTAGACCCGCAAATCACTTTTTATGTAGACGTCTAGACTTGTTCTTGTATGTGTTATTAAATTGAGCTTCCATTCTTACGTATACTGTGTGGGGCGGGTGAGGATTTATAGGGAGGAAATACGAAAGGGGGAATGCCATTCTGAACATGTGGTGAAGGGGGTTTTTCTCTAGGCTTTGACAATCGTCCAGACTCTGTATTCAGTCCCGCCTGAGCCAGTCTTTCCAGATATGGATACTCCGTCTGTTCAGTTGACTCTCCATCCGATACCAGAATCTTTCTATCCTAACAAGTTTATGCCGTATCCCTTTCTATCCCAGCATGTTGTTACTTTATTTCCGTATATCCTTACAAGCTATTACGTTAGACATTTCTACAATAAGTTGCCACTTTAACTATTTATAATATCCTAGCAAGATGTTATTTTAACTTGTTTCTATAATTACAATTGTAACTTCAATTATTTCTATCCAGACAGGTCGTTACTGTTACTCTTTCTACTCTAATAAGTGGTTACTTTATCCCTTTCTATTTTAGCAGGCTGTTTCTTTACCTCTTTCTATTCTAACACAGATTATGATCGTCACTGGGACGAAGGAAATACCGCAATGTAATATACAAGTAAATGTATTAAACAAGTGAATCGGTACAATTATCTCGGAAGAGTCATAACATCTTATGGGAGATGCCTTGAAGAGATTAGAACAAGAATCAACACGGCGAAGGTAGAGTTTTGCAAGATGAAAAACATACTGATCAATTAAAATATATCAATTGCAATAAGAAATAGAGTGTTAAGGTGCTTCATAGATCCTGTACTTTTGTATGGATGTGGAAAATGAGCAGACAAGCTGAAAAAAATCTGATGGCAGAGGAGATGTGGTATCTGAGGTAAATGCAAAGAATATCATGGGCAGACAGAAAAATCAATGAACAAGTCCTTCAACAAATGAAAATCTTCAACTGATTCGAGACATGAGACGTGGACAGTCAACATTTTTGGGCATGTTATGAAAAGAAATGAACTTTGTAACAACTGGCAAGATCGAGGGGAAGAGACCAAGGTGAAGACCGAGAAGTAAATACCTGGATGGATAGCCACGTGGCATGGTCGAGACAGGAACATAGAGCTGATCCACGACTTTGGTGATCGAGTGAGTTGGTGAAACATGCCCTCCCCGCCCATGCTTATCGGCATAGCACATAATGGATGTATGGATCCTAACAAACTGTTACTGCGACTCTTTCTATCCCAAAAAGTTGTTACTTTCATGTAACAAATACTTACGTCTAAAACGATGAAATAATAACACTACGGGACAACGGAGTTATAGAAACCTTTGGTATTGACTGGGTTTAAGACTAAAAGTGAATGGGACAGAGAAAATGAAGAAAAAAGCATACAATGCTAGAGATAACTAAAAAATACCCGTGAGCAGATGGGTTTATCGTGGGTTAAAGTATGTGTGCGTGTGTGTGTGTGTGTTGCGTGGGTATCTGTATGTGAATGTGGACGAGAACACGGATAGACAGAAGGAGATAGAAAAGTGTATCACGTGAAAACAGAATGTTTTCTTTGTGACTGCGCGGGTGAGTACATCGGGGAAACTTCGCAGGTCGCCTAATTCCAGGTACGTAGAAGATTGTTGGCACAGACTCTCGACCTGGTGTAGTGCGAATACTCTGTTTGACCTGCAGGTATATATTTTCTCTACACACATACGCGCTCGTGCGCGCGCACATGCACACACACACACACACACACACACACAACACACCTAACCTAGATTGAGTGCGAGAAAGTGTTACAATTATTTCACGTGTAAACAGTGTGTCGAGTAGTTGTTCTATCCAAAATACTGGTACCACTGCGTGTGTTTTAATATTTTAACAATTTTAGATTTTTACAAAATACATGGAGCTTCGGAAATCACATTATGTAATCTTTGTAACAGATACACAACATGAGACTAGCCTGCACAATCACCCTAGTATCGAGTAGAAGCTAAACGTTTAATGAACGATCAAGGAAAATAACTGCGCAGAAAATGTAGAAATAGTCTCGAAGAGAAGACGATGATACAATAGTCTAATACAGTGGTTGAGAATCCCCCCCCCCCCCCCCACCCGCCCCTCTAGGGGGAATGTTAGGGTTATACAACAACAGTGAATGCATAGTGAGAGCAACTGGAGGACACTCAGAACTCTTCACCATAAGATCCGGAGTACGACAAGGTTGTGTTATGTCCCCTCTCTTGTTGATAACATATATAGACAACTTATGTAAAGAAACCAGCCAAACAGAGACCGCAAGAACACCGCATGACGAGAACACGGAAGAAGAACCATCTCCAAATCTAACCATTAGAGAACTGCTGTTTGCGGACGACCAAGCACTAATAGCAAAATCAGAAGCTGAATTACAAGACCACATGAATAGTCTAAATGAAATGTGTAGGGAACATAACATGAAAATTAGCACAAGTAAAACAGAAGTATTAACTATAACTAAAGAAGAAAAAGCAACAACGATTCACCTAAACGAACATCCCGTGAAACAGGTACAGAGTTTCAAGTACCTAGGAAGTATAATATCATCAAATGGCAAATCAGAAGACGAGATCTAAAATAGATGCAATAAGGCAAACCAACTCATTGGACAAATGGCACCAATACTAAAGAACAAACATGTATCAATAACTACTAAGAAAGCACTTTACAACACAATCTTCCTACCAACTCTATGTTACCAATGCCAAACCTGGACAATGACAGAAAAAGAGAACAGAAAAACCACAACAACAGAAATGAGATTCCTGAAAAGAATACTCAATGTATCAAGAAGAGATTTCTTCTTCTTTCGTTTGTTTGAAATATGTCTATAATTGCAATGCTGTCTCTTGTATGAATTGAACTGTCTTTTTCAGTTCACACAGCGGTCCATAGAGTTTATCTTCCACTGTCGTCTCTCTAGGCCAGAAGGTTTGTCTAGATATGTTATATTTTGGGCAGTCTTGGAGTATGTGCTCTGCTGTCTGCGACGCCAATCCACATGTGCACATGGCAGTTTCACCAATCTTGAATTTTGTATACATGTGGTTGCGTAGTCTATTGTGCCCTGTTCTGAGGCGCAGAATAATGACTTGTTCTGGTCTATCCATAACGTGGTAGTCATCTTGAGCAGGTTTTGGTGGCTTTCTGACTGATTTGATCATTCTTTTCTTTTGGTGGTATGTAACGGGCACATCAGGCTGTTCTTCTTTGGCTCCTTCCTTAGCCAATTGATCAGCTCTGTCGTTTCCGGGTACTCCACAGTGGGATGGTATCCACTGTATGGTGACCTTATGCTGACTGCTAAGTTCAGAAAGTAGTGTCCTTAGTACTGGCAATTTCCCAGACAGGAGCGCCTCGAGTACTGATTTTGCATCTGTCAATAGCACCACAGGTTGTGTACCATTGCTGGTATTTAGTAATTTCTCTGTTGCTATCTTGATTGCCTCAATTTCAGCATCGTAGTTATGGCAGTACTTTCCTGTCGGTGCTCTAGCTGTGTCCCTAGTATTATTTGGGCATTCTATGTACACTCCCGCTCCTCCATTTCGAACAGCATTTTGTGCTGATCCATCTGTGTAGACTCGGATCCAGAGGTCCTGTGGGTATTCTTCATCAAGGAAGCTGAGAGTGGCTGTTCTGCGCTGCACACTGTTCTGTTCTTCCTTGTCAAATATTCCTCTCACTTTTGTCTGGATTTGTAATGATAGTCTATGCTCATCTTTCCATGGAGTTCGCTCTGGAATAGTTGTTAGGGGGATACCAACTGTGGGCAGATCGGTGGTTTCTCTGCAGAGTCGTTTGGCCTGGTGGATAAAACTACTTCTTTTCAACCGCCCCATAGCTAGGTTTTCAAATCTGTTCTTCATAGGGTGGCCTGGCAAGCTGAGGAACTTTTCTGCTTGTATTAGCGTTTTCGTATCTCTGCGCTCACTCAGTGCTTGTGTCCTCCCCATCTTCTCCATTTCCACTATAGGGGTTGATCTCATCCCTCCTGTGGTGACTCTAAGTGCTTGATTTTGCACTTTATCCAGCACTTGTAGTGTGGTTTTTGATGCCGAACACCACGCAGTTGACCCGTATTCCAGGTGTGGTCGTATGCTCTGTTGATAAACTTTGCTAAGTATTTTCCCACTGGCTCCCCATGTGGTTCCACTTAGCTTTCTCAGGATGGCTATTTTCCTTCTGGCTTTTGCTACTGCTTTGTTGATGTGCTTTCTCCATGTCAGCCTGCCATCAAATGTTACTCCAAGGTATGTTGGTTCTTTATCTTCTCTTAGGGGTGTTCCATTTATCTGGATGGTCCCTGCCTTTTGTTTTGGAGAGAGGGTAAATAGGGTGGTGCTGCACTTGTCAGTGTTTATGCTGACACACCATCTATTTGCCCATGCAACAAATGTATCTACAGCTCTTTGTAGCAATCTGGTGGCCACTGATGCATGTTCATTTGTGCTCCATAGAACCAGGTCATCGGCGTACATTGCCGCTTTAATTCCATGCGGTAGATTAGCAACGAGATCATTGATGAAGATTAGAAAAAGTGTGGGGGACAAGACTCCGCCCTGGGGAACACCGTGACGCAGTAGTACTTTCTTGCTCTTGAGTCCGTCTATCTGTACTCGGGCTCTTCTGTTGTGCAAGTATGCTTTCACCCATTTGTACATTCTTCCATTGACTTTGCAGTTTCTCAGTTTATTCATCAGACCTTCTTTCCAGACTTTGTCAAAGGCTTTCTTCAAATCTATCCATGCCGCAAGCACCAGCTTCTTCTCTTGGAATGCATCCTCAATTTCTTGAGAGAGGTAGGTTGTCTGATCTTCCGTAGAGTAGCACTGCCTAAAGCCAGCCTGCTGTGGCACAAGGATGTTTTTACTTTCAATGTACCACTGCAGTCTGTGATTGATGATGCGCTCCAGTGTTTTGCAGAGACAGCTGGTGAGGCTAATTGGTCTGTAGCTAGAGGCAATGGAACTATCTTTCCCTGATTTTAGGAGGGGTATCATGATTGCTTCTCTCCAGGCTTGTGGAACACTGCCTAAGGTCCAACTGTTATTGAAGATCTGCAACAGCTTTGCTTTGGCCTCTGTTCCTAGGTTCCTGATCATTTCATTGGAGATACCATCAGCTCCTGGTGACTTTCTCATTTTCAGTTTTGATATGGCTAGCTCCAGTTCGCTGATTGTGATGGGTGCCTCCAGAACCTCATGTACTATTTCCTTCTGTCCTGTATGTTGCCGTTTCTCTCGAATCTCTTGTTGTTTCTCTGGACTAATTTTGATATTGTTATCTTGTGCGAATGAGTCCGCAAAATGGTCAGCTGCTTGCTTTCTTGTTAAGATGTTTCCATCTTTATGTAGTGCAATTTTTGAGTTTCTCCCTGTGCCCTCATCGTTAAGTTGTTTTATTAGCTTCCACAATTTCCTTGTGTCTCTTTCAAAGTTCAGAGACTCTGTTTTTTTCCTGCCAGCTTTTCCGTCTAGCCTGCAGCTTGGCCCTTTGAAATTTGGCTTTTGCATGCTGGAATTTATTGTGGTGCTCTTGGCTGGGTGTGGCCTCTGCTTGCTTTCTACACTACTTCCACATCATTATGCAACTGTTCCAGTTCACTACTCCAGTAGGGTTTATATTGTTTACGGGCTCCTCTTGGTACTGTTTCTCGCGCTGCCTGTAGCATGCATTTCCCAAACTCTTCAACTACTTTAATGTTATGTCTTTCTCAGTGTTCAGGTTTCTAACCAGTATGCTGGTGCGATTCTTGTACATTGCCCAGTCTGCTTTCTTGTAGTTCCACCTCGAGAGGGTGCTGCTTTCACTTACAAGCTCATTTTCTACAGTTAGAAAGACTGGCCGATGGTCGCTGCCACCAAGTTGTTTCCCAACAATTCGTATAATGTTCCACTCCAGGTCTGGTGAATGAAAAGCCAGATCAGGTGTAGTTGTAGAGTGCCATGATCTCGAGTAGAAAGTATGTGGGTCGGACGGCTTGTTAACCAAGATGAATCTATTCTCATCCTGCCAGTCTTCCAGTCTCTCTCCTCTCTGGTCCATGTGATCATAGCCCCAACTCTGCGAGTGGCTGTTGAAATCGCCACACACAATCATTTTTTCTGTTAATGATAGTGTGTCGAGTGCCTGTGGGTGGTCACTTGGACAGTAGTAATTGATCAGATGTAGGTCTGTATAGCCTGTTTTAAGTTTAAGTGTCTGATACTCAGCCCCTTCCATATAGACTTCGATTTGGGAAGCAGTGATGTTATTTTTTACAAGGGTAAGTATCCCACCTTTTCGCCTGTTCTTTCGGTCAGATCGGTAACACTGGTAGCCTCGGAAGGCTCATTTTCTACAGTTAGAAAGACTGGCCGATGGTTGCTGCCACCAAGTTGTTTCCCAACAATTCGTGTAATGTTCCACTCCAGGTCTGGTGAATGAAAAGCCAGATCAGGTGTAGTTGTAGAGTGCCATGATCTCGAGTAGAAAGTATGTGGGTCGGACGGCTTGTTAACCAAGATGAATCTATTCTCATCCTGCCAGTCTTCCAGTCTCTCTCCTCTCTGGTCCATGTGATCATAGCCCCAACTCTGCGAGTGGCTGTTGAAATCGCCACACACAATCATTTTTTCTGTTAATGATAGTGTGTCCGAGTGCCTGTGGGCGGTCACTTGGACAGTAGTAATTGATCAGATGTAGGTCTGTATAGCCTGTTTTAAGTTTAAGTGTCTGATACTCAGCCCCTTCCATAGTAGACTTCGATTTGGGAAGCAGTGATGTTATTTTTTACAAGGGTAAGTATCCCACCTTTTCGCCTGTCCTTTCGGTCAGATCGGTAACACTGGTAGCCTCTGATTTTGAAGGCTATATTTTCGTTGAGGTGAGTTTCTTGCAAGCAACATATGCTTACTTTTTCTTGGTCCAGGATGTTTTCTAATTCTATTTTTTTTTGTTGCTGACTCCCTCCGCATTCCAGTGCATTATTTTAAGTCTTTGTTTAGTATGGCCAGCCGTTCTATTCTCATGTCCCCTGGCTCCACAGGACATCTGAGAAGGACCTCCAGTAGTTGGGGTTGGACCCTTTCGAGACATAGGGCCCGGCACTGCACCTGCCTGGGGGTCCAAAGCAGGGCGAGCATCATAACTTTTAGCAGTAGTCGACATATTCCATTTTGCGTAATTGCGTGGCATCCTGATTTCTGTGGTGCGCCTCCTGGCTGGTTGCCTCCGTCTTCAGCACCTTTCCTTTGCTAGAGCAGACTGTGGTCTCACTCGAGTTTAGATGTGTACACACGCACACACGTGTCTGCACATGCATGTATGTGTATACACATCTAGAGCACACTGGTTATTTTCCGGCGCCAGATACTCGCCGTCGCCCCTTCTCCTGTTAGTAGAAACAGTTCCGCCACGTGAAGGCCAGGAGTTGGACTTTTGCTGCAAAGGTTATGTATTCATAAGCCATTGGGGTATTTAAGCAATGTTGGGCGCTCACCCCAACACTGCGCCCCGGCTACATACAGCAACATTTGGAACCTCAAGAAGAGATAAGATCAGAAATGAAGAAATCAGGACTAAAGTGGGGGTTATAGCTGCACTAGATTTTATTAGAAGGCAGCAAGTCAAGTGGTTTGGCCATGCAAGTAGGTTACCAACTAACAGTATACCGCAACAAGCAATGATGCACAGTCCAGAGGGAAGCAGAGGAAGAGGCCGACCACGTAAACGATGGACGCAGGGAATAACAGAGCGCATGGGAATATCGATACATGAAGCCCACTCTCGGACACTCTCCCGCTGTTTATACTTCATCTCGACACCGCAAGGTACAAGAGGAACATGATGAGATGAGATGAGCTGTAATACAAGAACCGATTCTTGATATTGTTTTTCTCTTCATACTTTACGGTTATGTATTCCTTGCCCTTGTGAAATTCGTTTTATAAAGTAAGTATACTCACAAATCACGTTTTATGTAGAGTAATGAGAGTCCTCGTTTCGGCCCACCATGTATACATTTTACTCAACTAATCGCAAACAAGCTGAGAAGTGCAATGGTGCTTTCTTAGGAAAATAAAAAGAACGTCCAGGACGGACAAAAGCAAGACTGGAACAGTCTTGCACGAGAGAAATGAAAAATGTAAATTTATTAAAGAAGTTAAATGTGGACAATCGAGATATCGTGGACACGTTTTGAGGAAAAATAAACGTAGAAACTTAGTCACATCTGACAATGTTACTGGATGAAAAACAGAGCCAAGTGAAGACAAAAATGGCTAGTCTAGAGGACATAAACGGGACAAGAAGACATGCCTGTTCCAAGACTTTGGCGATAGTGTGGAATGTGAACCACGACAACTCATGACTATCGACATGGCACTTGATAATGATGGTGACCTAATCGCAAAATAGAGATGTAACGTTCACTTGAGTTACTGAAGGAAATGCAATGAGGAAGGGTGTATTAGCCTAGTATATATGCAGTTCAAACTAGTACATGAGTAAGCAACGAGAGTAGAGAAGCCATTTACACGCCCACTGGGCATATGGTGTTAGATTACTGTTTTTAGATTAATCGGTCTCTCATTCATTCATTCATTCAGTAGCATGTCCTTTGCAGAACCTCGCTCCCATAACAACCTTCCGGAAAACTTCTCGATCACAAGCAGCTTGTCCCGCGTCTGATACACCCATCTGGAGATCATCCGCCACATCCTGCACCCATCTTCTCTTTGGCCTTCCTCTTCCTCTCTTCCCAGGCATATACCCTTCCATTATTGTTCTCTCCAAACTGTCGTGACGTTTCAAGTGACCAAAATACTTCAATTTTCTTTGTTTTATCGTCTTTAATAGCCATCCCTCCTCAATATTCAACTCTTGAAGTATGGATGCATTTGTTCTTTTCTTTACCCAAGATATTCTTAGAACTCGTCTATAACATTTATATTCAAAGGCATGTATGCGCTGTTCAGCTTGTTTAGTAAGTGTCCATGTCTCACAGGCGTATGTTGCAATGGGAAAGATGCATGCTCTTAAAAATCTAATTTTTGTAGCTCTGTCTGTCCCACACCATAATTTATTCATCTGTTTTAGTCTTTGAAGAGCAATGGATAGTCGCCGTTTAATTTCTTTCATTGTGTCACCATTATTCGTAATCAATGACCCAAGATATTCAAAATTTTCCACAACCTCCAATTTTCTCCCATTAATGTATATTTCTTTCTCCATAGTAGTTTTATCTGTATGCATTATCTTAGTTTTTGCTATGTTAAGATATAAGTTGTGATTTTCACTATTCAATTATGATGAGGCTATTAGGTTTTCTATGCCATTCTGTGTTGTGGATAGTAATACTGTATCATCAGCATATCGAATCTCTGGTATGTCATGACCGCCGATATTTAGGGCATCATATGGCTCCCTGTTTATATCATCTCTTACATTTCTCATTATATTTTCGGCATACAGGTTAAACAAATAGGGTGACAGCACGCAGCCCTGACGGACTCCTTGCTTGATGTCAAACGAATCTGATGTCTCGCCATCTATTCTAACTGCTGCTTGTTGGTCTAGATATAGCATTTTTATGAGATGTACTACATGTGAAGGAAAGCCCATATTCCTCATGATTTCCCAAAGTTTCTGATGCTGTACACAGTCAAATGCCTTTGAATAATCCACAAAACATGAGAATAGGTGTACATTAAATTCTCTGCACTTCTCTATTATTAAACGCATGTTGAATATGTGATCTCTTGTTCCTCTTCCTTGTCTAAATCCAGCTTGAACTACGTTAATCTCTTCTTCCATTTTCTTACTAAGTCTTCGCATTATGACTTTTAGTAGAATTTTACTTGCATGACTTATCGGTCTCTGCTGAAGTATAATATCATCAAATGGCAAATCAGGAGACGAGATCGAAAATAGATGCAATAAGGCAAACCAACTCTGTGGACAAATGGCATCAATATTAAAGAACAAACATGTATCTATAGTTACTAAGAAAGCAATTTACAACACAATCTTCCAACCACCTCTATGCTACCAATGCCAAACCTGGACAATGACAGAAAAAGAGAAAAGAAAAATCACAATAACAGAAATGAGATTCCTGAGAAGATTACTCAATGTATCAATAAGAGATAACATCAGAAATGAAGAAATCAGGACTGAAGTGGGGGTTATAGCGGCGCTAGATTTTATTAGAAGGCAGCAAGTAAAATGGTTTGACCATGCAAGTAGGTTACCAACTAACAGTATACCACAACAAGCAATGATGTACAGACCAGATGGAAGCAGAGAAAGAGGCCGACCACGTAAACGATGGGCAGAGAGAATAGTCGAGTCCATGGGAATATCGATATATGAAGCTCATAAGCGGGCACTCTCCTGCTGTTTATACTTCACCTCGACACCACAAGGTACAAGAGGAACATGATGAGATGAGATGAGACGGTCTCTGCATATGATGTGGTTAGTATCACAGCCCCGACATTTACTTTACACGACATTTCAAGTGCCCATTTTAGGCTGAGTCGACATGGGAACCTAGATTATGTTTAAAAAAAAAAAAACACCTCCTTGCGGATTCGAACCTTGACCAACTACCAAATGCATACGTGCGTCTTTTTTATTTAAACAATAAAGGGGAACAACTGTTAGAGGAGTTAGCTCCTTATCTTTCTGATTTGCGCTAACAATTAGTTATTTCCCTTACTTCATTTGGAACCACCATATACAATACTGAAAAACTTTGTTGCACACTGTTGAATGGTATTAGATGTGATATTAATCACAATATAATAATAATAATCATAATAATAATAATAATATAATAATAATAATAATAATAATAATAATAATATAAATCAATATGAGCACGTCCTTAAAAAAAAAAAAAGATTGGAGAAATTAGACATAGACAGTCAATATATTTTAGGCACGAAATGAGAAGAAATAAACTAAAGAACTTGGTTACAACTGGCAAGATTAGGGGGGGGGGGGGCAAGGGTAAGGCAGAGAGGTAAATACCTGGATGGCTTGACAACATGGCATGGTCGAGAAGGAACGTGGAGCTGTTCCACGACTCTTGTGATCGTGTGAGATGGCGAGACATGGTCGCCTACGCTTATCGGCAAGGCACACGATGACGATGACGTCAATAATTATTCTACTTTACAAAATGAACACATATATATCCCCGTGCTCGTTGTTTATCGTGTCTGGTCCCTGGTATGTTCGCTATTATTTACTTCCTTTGCAATGTCTTCTTCACTATTATTTACTACATTTGCATTATTTTCTTCACTATTATTTACTTCCTTTGCAATGTCTTCTGTTTCTTTCACTCTATGAATTGGGAAATCTTTCGCAATGTCTTATGTTTCTTTCACACTATGAATTGGGGAATCTAGCGCAATGTTTTCTGTTTCTTTCACTCAATGAATATGAATTGGGGAATCTTTCACAATGTCTTCTATTTCTTTCACACTATGAATTGGGGAATCGTTTGCAGATGTCTTCTGTTTCTTTCACACTATGAATTGGGGAATCGTTTGCAATGTCGTCTGTTTCTTTCACACTATGAATTGGGGAATCGTTTGCAATGTCGTCTGTTTCTTTCACACTATGAATTGGGGAATCGTTTGCAATGTCGTCTGTTTCTTTCACACTATGAATTGGGGAATCGTTTGCAATGTCGTCTGTTTCTTTCACACTATGAATTGAGGAATCGTTTGCAATGTCGTCTGTTTCTTTCACACTATGAATTGGGGAATCGTTTGCAATGTCGTCTGTTTCTTTCACACTATG